>VWYK01098942.1:0-21417 GCA_013399775.1 Semnornis frantzii
AAAAAGCCATTGTAGGTGCAGCCCACTGAGAACCAAACCAGAGTGGCCCCTGGCTCATTACGTTGTTAGTCTGCCATTTGGAGCTGGCGCAATGCATCCGCTCGCTCCATTAAATTAAGGCATTTCCTGTGGCAGTTGAGGAAGGATAAAGTAAATAGGTGCTATTATGAAAGCATTGTTTAATTGGCCTTCTTCTCTCCTAGCTATTAGTACATGGTAGCTTATGCCTTTGAATTGCAGGATCTCTTACCTCCCATCCATCAGCAACATGACATAAATGAGAAGGCTGCCCCTGAAGCCAGCAAGCATTGCTGTAGATATACAAGCTATAAATAAGACAAGGATCTGCCTCTCTTCCACTCTCCCTAAGATATGTATTCCCTGCACTGCAGGTTCCTATCTCTCTGCTTAGTCACTCTGTTTTTCAGCCACTGCTCTTCCTGTGGGACCCTCCCGGGTGTCTGCTCCTCTGTGCATTCAATAAGGAGATTATTTGGAATGGAAGCAGACAAGCACAGGTGGTGAGGCCACCTGCTGCAATATGTGCACTGCTTTGGACAGTATGACAGGGCTTGGGTTAAACCTTCATATTTCCGGTCCTTTTTTCTTTCCCTTCCTCCTCCTTTTTCTTTCCCTTCCTCCTCCTTTTTCTTTCCCTTCCTCCTCCTTTTTCTTTCCCTTCCTCCTCCTTTTTCTTTCCCTTCCTCCTCCTTTTTCTTTCCCTTCCTCCTCCTTTTTCTTTCCCTTCCTCCTCCTTTTTCTTTCCCTTCCTCCTCCTTTTTCTTTCCCTTCCTCCTCCTTTTTCTTTCCCTTCCTCCTCCTTTTTCTTTCCCTTCCTCCTCCTTTTTCTTTCCCTTCCTCCTCCTTTTTCTTTCCCTTCCTCCTCCTTTTTCTTTCCCTTCCTCCTCCTTTTTCTTTCCCTTCCTCCTCCTTTTTCTTTCCCTTCCTCCTCCTTTTTCTTTCCCTTCCTCCTCCTTTTTCTTTCCCTTCCTCCTCCTTTTTCTTTCCCTTCCTCCTCCTTTTTCTTTCCCTTCCTCCTCCTTTTTCTTTCCCTTCCTCCTCCTTTTTCTTTCCCTTCCTCCTCCTTTTTCTTTCCCTTCCTCCTCCTTTTTCTTTCCCTTCCTCCTCCTTTTTCTTTCCCTTCCTCCTCCTTTTTCTTTCCCTTCCTCCTCCTTTTTCTTTCCCTTCCTCCTCCTTTTTCTTTCCCTTCCTCCTCCTTTTTCTTTCCCTTCCTCCTCCTTTTTCTTTCCCTTCCTCCTCCTTTTTCTTTCCCTTCCTCCTCCTTTTTCTTTCCCTTCCTCCTCCTTCTTCTTTCCCTTCCAGCTAGAGTTAGTTTTCAACTAATTTACGCAGGACTCTGAGAACAAAAAATTATGAAGACATTATTCCCTTGGACCTGGAAAAACAATTTGCTAGAATATTGTACCTGGAACAACAATGATTTACTGTAGCAGAGGCTGTCCTCCTAGTCTGCGTTTGCTCAGTGTCCATACCTGGCAGCCAGTCTCAGGTTCACTGCTGGTGCAGAGCTGTTCACCTGGTGATGGTAGGCTGAAGTTGCCCCCCTATACTTGTTGCTCTCTGCACATGCATCGTACCTAGATGGGGCTGGCAACTGGTGCAAATTCTATTGCCTATAGAGGCACAATGTGGGCATAAAGTCCTGGAACCATAGCAGACCATAGTCCAGACAAGTAAGCTGCTGACTTCTCTGGAAAACAGCATAGAGAAACATAGAAGGCTCTGTCTGCTCAGGTTCTCCTCTATGCAAATAATAAACTACAAACCATGCTGGTTCAAAAGGAGACACATTTTCAATGAATTTCTGACAGTGACAGTCAGATACTCTCAGCTTCACCCAAGAGGGGAAGAGAAATCCATTAACTGCATCTTTAGAAGACAACTGAACACCAGACTTAATTGGTGCTTGATACAGCTGGAGTCCAAATTAGAATCAACAAGAAAGATCTGAAACCCCCACCCCCCCAAAAAAAGTACACTGACAAGGAATATCTAGCAGACATATGGCTCTGAGAGACATCCAACAGCCTGCAGACAGGGAAAATAAACTATTTTCACAGATTCACAGAAACATTCAGGTTGGAAAAGACCCTCATGGTCAACAAGATCAACCAATCATCCTGCTCTTCAAGGCTCACCCTAAACCATATCCCCAAGCACTACATCCAAATGACTTTTAAACACCTCCAGGGTTGGTGACTCCACCACCTCCCTGGGCAGCTCATTCCAATGCCTGACCACTCTTGCTGGGAAAAAATTGTTTCCTAGTGTCCAGTCTAAACCTACCCAGTTGCTGCTTGAGGCCATTCCCTCTTCTCAGCTTACTTCATGTTCAGCCCTCATAATCAGGGGGACACTTCTTCTGTATTGATCAGGAAGATCACTCTGGAAAAATGTGGTAGGATGTCCCTAAGTAGCTTTTGTCTAAAGCAAGATTGGCATTTCATCTTCATGCATATTATGCCCACTGTAGGAAACATGAACAAACTCTGAGGTCATGTTATGGGATCTATCTCAGGCAGCACAACTAGAAGCCCTGAAAGGAAAACAAGCCTTTCAGGTGCACTTGTCCTAAGTGCTCTTTGGGGCTCAGCAGTTAACAAAAAGAACAGTTTTATAGTCACTTAGGACTCTAAGGTTGGATAATTCATTCCTGAGCTGATAGGCTATGTTAGGCAACTTGGTTTTCATTTCAGTATTTGTTTCTGCTTCTAGAAATTTGGGATCATTTTATTTCCTTCTGTCAGCTTTGAAAGAAAAGTGCCCTGACACATCGTTATTCATTGCTGAGCGTTGCTTTGTTTGCATTTGTGTGCTGCATCCCTCTGGTTTTGGAGGTGATATTTTCTGACATCTTAAGTCAGGTGTGTGCAGTGCTTCATTTGTGTTGCCACCTATCACTGGGATCCTGTAATTTTCCCCCTGAAATTTACTCAACCCTTAGCCCTGAAGATGACAGAAAATTGGAGTCAGCAAGCCAGCAGTGACAGACCTAATTGAAAACACTCACATCTTGAAAGCACAGCAACGATGCAAAGATTTACCTGTGGTTATGAAGGGAATGTCTGTAGCCTCTGCTTCACAAAGGAACACTGTGTATGCCACTCTCCTCAAGAGTGTCTCTCTTGTACCTTCAGTACCTACAGGAGTGATCAGGAATGCACAGAGTTTGCATTCCTGCAGATACATTATCTGAAAGTGTGGCCCTTTGTTTGCTTTGCTTCTGTTTTGTTCTACCAGTCCTTCACTGTAAGAGTGGCCTCTTTATACATTCCATTTTTCTTGGTCTTGGCACCTCCAAGACAAACACTACTCTGGGCTGATCCCTTGATTTACAGTGGAGCAGAAGTTAGGAACAGACAAAAGAGTGCACTCAGCATCCGATGATTTCATTTCTAACTTTCCAGCACCTTTTGTTATTTCAGGGTGTTTTTTCCTGCTGGGAACAGGCGCATTCAGCTGTTGTTTTCATGCTGAAAAGCTGTGTGGAAGCACTTCCCTGTTGCCTTCCCCCACCCCCCCCACCCCCAGACATGTCTTTCAGCATGTTTCCAAAGGCTTGGAATCAGCACATTGTGTTGTGACATGTGCATACTTGACATTGCTTTGTTCTCTGACTTCCTTTTGCTTGCAATCTTTAGGAAGTTATCTTACAATTAGCAAGGAATTTTCAACCGGTGTTGTTGCAGACCCAGCACATTGTGCTCTGCCACCTGCAAAGAAGAAAGCATGGAAGAGCAGGAGGGAAGAAAGTGATGTTAACATTTTCAAGTGGATCATAGAATGGTAAGGTTGGAAGGGACTTCAAGGATCATCTAGTTCCAACCCCCTGCCATAGGTAGGGACACCTCCTATGTGGATGAACCACGGAGGATTGCAGCTTCAGTTCGCTGCAGTGTTGTAGCTTTGACTGCAGCCAACCATTACACTCCACAAATATCTTCATTAAAGAAAAAAATCATAGAATGGTAAGGTTGGGAGGGACCTCAAAGATCAGCTAGTTCCAACCCCCTGCCATAGGTAGAGACACCTCCTGTGTGGATGAAGCACGGAGGATTGCAGCTTCAGTTGACTGCAGTGTTATAGTTTTGACTGCAGCTAACCATTACACTCCACAAATATCTCCATTAAAGAAAAAAATCATAGAATGGTAAGGTTGGGAGGGACCTCAAAGATCAGCTAGTTCCAACCCCCTGCCATAGGCAGGAACACCTCCCACTAGTAAAAATAAGGTTAGGATTAGGGTTAGGGCAAGTATCTGAATTAGGCTTAGGGATAGGGTAAGTGTAAATATTAGGGTTAAGGATAGGATAATTAGTGTTGTTTTAGTGGTAGGGTTAAGCTTAGTTTTAAATTGGGTTTTTTTTTTTTCATATAGCTAAAGTAGAAGGAAAGATCATTACAGTTGATTGGGGTTTTTTTCATATAACTAAAGTAGAAGGAAAGATGATTACAGTTGGTTGGGGTTTTTTCATATAACTAAAGTAGAAGGAAAGATTATTACAGTTGGTTGGGGGCTTTTTCATATAACTAAAGTAGAAGGCAAGATGACTATAGTTGAAATTCTGACATAAGAAAATCAACAACAAGAAAATGGCTAAACCTGGAAAAAAAGAGAGTCTTTTTTTCCCCATGTCAGAATTTTAGGGTTTTATTTGTTTATGGCAAAAAAATGTCCCCACAATTCAATTTGCTAACTCCATAACCTAACAATTACAATGTACGGAGCAGGAAACCAACCAGAGCAAAGAGAAAATTGTCTCTGCTTTGCAAATTTGGTTGCAGTCATTCAGTAAATTCTTTCTCTCACTGGTATTTTCCTCCATTTAAATGGTATTGTGTGTGCTCACTCATGACAGCTGCAGAAATTGGAAGTTTCTAGAATGTCCTATCCTTTGTGCATCACACCAGGTGATTCCTCATATATTAAACTCCTTCTGTAATACATTTTCCACACACAGACATCCAAATCAAGAAGCTAGAATAGCAAACGACTGTACATAGTCACAGATATTTTCAGGATATTCCTCTAAACTCTGCCTGGTTTATTTATTTCTCTCTCTTTCAGCAGAACACATCAGAACAATCTATCATTTTTCGGCACCGGTGTCATTTATTAGTGTTATCTAAGTTGTACTACTTTCCTTGTCACTTCATAAGTTAACCTTTCCTAATCACTGCCCTGGACATTGACCAGGCTGTCTCTGGGGAGGTGTTTAACTAGAGACACTATTTTCCTGTTATTATGTACTTTGAGGCTCTGAAAGCTCATGCTGACTCTGGTCAGAGGCTGTAAATAAAGCCAGGCGAGTGATGCTTGGCAACTCGACACACCAAGTGGATGTATGCCTACTTTAAGGGCACTCCATAGTTGCTAGCATGGTAAGATTCCCAAAGAATCCTGTCTTTTGCTCCATTTGCTAAACAGTTAAAGCCCTCCCTTTTGGAAGCTTAATAGAAATGGTTTAAAGCCTGTCTCCTTTCTTAAAATCCCCAGTAGCAGTTTTCTTTCCCTAGATACACTTTACTAGCCTGGCAAAGCCCCAGTCGTGTCATGGACTGGACATGAGTGCTGCACAATCTTCCTCTTGAGCTGGCACTAGATGCAGGCTGCGTTATTGCACTGGTTTGAGGCTAATTGGAATATTTTCATGAGAAAAAATAGATTATAGGCTGTGAAAAGCAAGCAATGGTGATGTCTACTTCACTCATAGGCTTGCTGAGATGTATAAAAAGGAGGATGCAAACAGAGGTAAGACAGACAGTTTCTATCTGTCGGAGTTTGCTGTCTGTCTCCCTCTCCCTGGGCTTCTGCTGTTAACCCAACCAATCATTCTGCTTCTAACCCCCCTTGCCAATCCTCCAAACTCACCCTGCATATAAGGCAGACCCTGGGATAAGGTAGAGGGGTGGAAAGAAGGTGGAAGGGTGGTTGGGAGCCCCTCCTGGGGACTCTGATTTTTGGAAGGGTTATTGTGGTTCTGTATTACTTTTAACCTGTGTATTCCTGTATATAGGTGTAAATAGTGTAATACATATTGCAAATATCTGCTTGTATATTGTGCTAAGCTGTGAATAGAAAGCTTCATTCCTTAACATTCATCTGGCTGAGTCTAGTCTGGGTGATTTTCATAGAGTGGGGGGACAGGTAACTCCCAAACCACCATAGTTCTCAAACATTTCACATAAGCTCAATGGGTGGTTTTCCCTAACAGCACTTTGCTGTGACACCCACTGGAGCCCTTCTCTGCCCGGGTTAGAGAAGTGTGAGGAATTCTCCTGAAGCATCCTAAGTCTGCAGCTGGCAGCTTAATCCTAGCCACATAAAGGAAGAAAATAGGAGAGATCCTGAGAAAGGAAAAACTCCTTTTGAAAGTACTACAAGGAAACACTAGGCTACAGACAACAGTACTCACAATAGACCACTACAGTTAGATCCAAAAACTCGCACAAGATCTTAAAAAACATGTGAATTCATAGAATCCTAGAATGGTAAGGTTGGAAGGGACCTCAAGGATCACCCAGTTCCAACCCCCTGCCATAGGCAGGGACACCTCCCACTAGAACAGGTCACTCAAGGCCTCCTCCAACCTGACCTTGAACACCTCCAGGGAGGGAGCAGCCACAACCTCCATGGACAACCTGTGCCAGTGTCTCACCACCCTCACTGCAAACAACTTCCTCCTAACATCCACTTTCAATCTCCCCTCTGCCAGTTCAAACCCATTACCCCTTGTCCTGGCATTACAAGACCTTGTCAATAGTCCCTCCCCAGCCTTCCTGTAGCCCCCTTCAGATACTGAAAGGCTACTCCAAGGCCTCCTGGAAGCCTTCTCTTCTGCAGGCTGCAGAGCCCCAACTCTCTCAGCCTGTCCTCATAGCAGAGCTGCTGCAGCCCTCTGAGCATCTTTGTGGCCTCCTCTGGACCCACTCCAACAGTTCCATGTCCTTCCTGTGCTGGGGGCTCCAGAACTGCACATAGGACTCCAGATGGAGTCTGAGGAGAGAATTAGTTCAAAACACCAAACAGTAACCCCCACTTTTTACTATCAGAGATCATGAGCAAGTAAAGCAATGACAAGTCAACATCTAGAGACAATTTTCAGCCTTAACAATAAAAGTTGTTGCCAACGTATCTACAACAAAGATTTCTTAGACTAGGAGGGGAATCCAAGCAGAGAGGCCCAGCTGTGCCGAATTAAAGCACTGGGCTTAAAGCATCCTATCAATCATAGAGCAGGAGAGTGCTGACATTGCTTGTATGAAATGTAAGAGTGCTATTACTCACCTGCAATTAAAAAGAACAGTTTTATTTGGTTTCATGCCGGGAGTTATGTGAATATTCTCCCTTTTGGCTAGGTTATGAATTTTGCCAGCTTCCAGAACCCAAAGGTAGCATTCCAGGTTCTGACTACATCGTGAACAGGGACACAACACAAGTCAGGGAAAATCCTTCTGTTTCTGAAACCTGAATTATCAATCCACTTTCTTCAACCACATTCTCTGCAAAGGGCTGGCTTACAATTTTAGTTGGCATGCTTGTTGGCTCAGTCTGAGAATAGGCCAAGACTGAATTATTCTATCCTCTCTACATTTGGACCCTCAAGGCATGGATTAAGATGAGACACTAATGGGGCAGCATGCAAAAGCTTGTATTAGTGAGATAGATCTCCTTCGTGGATAAAGAGGAACCTTGAAACTTGCAATTGTAAATGAGAACAAAGCTACAGATAGGGAATAGAGTCAGACAAGGCTCTCAGCAAAGACTGGTAAAGTAATGAAAGCATCGGAGCCATCTAGAGGGGATTTTGGCTAGACTACATCTTCCTGTGCTGGGAACAAGAAGTCCACGAGGCTTGGAGTGCAGGCTTATGCCACGTCTGGCAATGCAAAACATTTCACATGCATTCAATGCATATGCAATTTGAAAGGAAAAAAAAGAAAAAGAAAGAAAGGAGAAAAAAAAAAAAGCAGAAGACAAGTAAGGGCAAGTAAGGAGAGTTGTTCTGAAGATAAAAGCTCTTTGGGTAAATACCTTTGGTTCAATTTCTTTTTTGGTTCCTATCTACATTTTTCTCCATGTCACAGCAATTCTTCTGGGCTGACATTAAGCCTCATGCCTAATTGCTAGAATTTGACAATCTTTACCACAATAAGGCCATGTGAAAACTTTGGGGCACCCAAAACAGTTTTTCTCACTCTCAAAAATATTTACATCAGGATTTGTCTCTCAGCAATATGAAACACTCACATCAGAAGAAGACAGCCAGTGTGTGAAGTATCCATGCAAACATCTTATAGCTGTCTGTTAATTAGGGCCATGGGAGCACCCAAATAAATTAGCCAGGACTGAAGTCTTAGGTTGGAGTGTAAGTTTCATCTTGATGCCATATTAGACAGGTATCCAGGCATCCATAAACCCATCCCTTCACTTTGGTTTCTGAAGGAAAGAAACCAAGTTTGTGAGGCTGAAGCACACTTCAGTGAGGCTCCTCTTTGCAGGTTTGTGTTTCAGAAGATCCCCCACAGCACTCATCTAACACAAGCAAACACAGCCAAGAAACATAACCTATGTGTGGCAGGCCCAGGCCTTCTGGATATCCAGCAGAAGACAAATACCTACACTATATTGTGCTTAGCTGTCAAAACCATATCTCAGAAAGTAAAGTATGCTATGTCCCTCGAGCTTCCTAGCTCCATTTTCTCATTGACACATGACTGACTTCTCACGCAGAGCAATTGCCTGAAGGTCTGATCTCTGTAGAGCTTTCCCCACGTTATAATGCAGAGCAAGGTTATTGATACTGCTGGCAGGAAGTGCACATAAACACCAGGTCCTTTTACTGCCTCGCTCACCCTTCCCCAAGGTATTGCTGGAGACTCTCAGTCTCAATTACAAGAAACCATTTAAATGTCTCACCCAGAGAGCCGCTACTAAGAAGCGGTGTCTAGAGGAGGCCTTACAAAACACAAGTGGTTTGCCATGTCACTCTCTGTATCACATCCCTTCTGTGGGGCTTTTTCTTACTTCCTAATCTTCTCAAGGCTGTTTGAGGGCAAAAGAACCTGTGGTCTTGCAGCAGAGAGACAGAGTGATTTGAAACTAGCTTATCTAAGGGTCATATCCTGCCATTGATTCTTTTCAGCGCTCCCTATCGATTTCAGTGGCCAGTTCCACTGCAGATCAATACCAGGATATGCTCTTTATTTATTAGTATACTTCTGGTCATTTCACTCTACCCTAATGCCTCATAACATATGGAGCTAATTATGGCATTCAGCATTACATTGGCCTTGTTGTCTTTAAGCCATCATTTGGCCAGCTAAATAATTTGAAAGGATTGTTTGGTGACTTCTGTCGCTGATCCAGAAATAGATCCTGTAACGTTATTTCAGGGCAGGATTGAAGCAGAGCAGCAGAGACACATGGATAAGCATATCCTTTGGCTGACCAGCAGCTGCAAGCTAGCAGCAGCACTAAATTCCCAGTAGAAGTTTCAGGCTCTCTTGATGATGAGAAACCATCTGTGCGGAACCAGTGATACGATTCTCCTGACCTAGTCAAACATTTTAAAGAGTTTTCAAAGATGTTTTGGGAATGAAACTTCCCTACTGTGAATTGCTGAACTGCATCAGTATTTTTTTACTTATTGAAGCAAGAACACAAGAACTCCAGTCTTTGAGGAGGCAACAGGCTCAGGTTAAAATGGCAGCTGACCTCAAACCAGTCTGCATGCATTTTCAAATGAGCTCCCAAGAGCAGGTCTGAATGGCAACACAGTTTTGTCTGGCTCACTGGTAAACCTTGGCCCCCATGTTGCAGCTGAGCCCTCCTCTACCTGCAGCTTTACAAGCCATATGCAAGCTGTGCAGCAGATTGCAGCCTATGTGAAGAGGACAATTGTAGTTTGCAGGTCCAGGGCTTGACATAGACTTAAAACTGCACAAAAACTGAAACAATTACCTTTAAAACAGGGTCTCTTCATTACTCCCTCTTCAAGGGTCTCTTCATTTCTCCCTCTTTCCACAGAATTTTCTTCAGCAGTGCAGATATGGGCCTAGTCTGAATGCCCTGTCTGTTAAGAAATCAAAATCTTGACTGAACAGTTATGACATTTGCACAGCCGAAGTGCAACACCACATTGAAAAGCAGAGAAAATAAAACCCTTCCTATGTGCTACTCCTACAATACCTTCTGTACTCTGTAAAAATGCAACACTACAACCATTCTCTGCATTCTGAATGTCTTCTTGTAAAGACAGACTTGGTGATCTCAGAGTTCTTTTCTAGCCCAAGATGATTCTAAGAGCAGAAAACCAAATAACCTTCTTGTTACGTCTAGATTTCCATTACAAGCAGAGCGAAAAATTCACTACCCAAACCTTTTCACCTATTATATGGTCAGTGCATGTTAATATTCAGGTGTAATAAACCAAGGGCTTCTTTTCAGCCACTGTAAGTATCTGGCTATGTTTGATTCAACTGAAGAGAGCAAAGGAACAAATGAGCCAAGAAAAGAAAGCACAGAGGGGAAACAGAGCTTCGCCGTTTGCTCAACTGCCTTGGAGCGCTCGGAAACGTCAGTGCTCTGTTGACTTTTCTTCTCTCGTGCTCCTTTACATCACTGAAGGGTCTGGCCTCTGCTTTAAGAAAATACTGCTCCTTTTCAATTGTTAAATAGTGACAAAGTCCAGGTGACCCCAGCACAGAGTCTGAGTGGTTTATGTCAAACCTGGAGACAGTGACTCATGGAGTCACAGATGATCAGTTGATAAATGTCACTGGTATCAGAAACTTGGCCATTAACATGAGTGATGTGAGAACTAAGAGGTTAAGTAAAAGCTACCTTCATAATGAGTGTGTGATACAGAAAAGAAACATTATGACCCAGGCTTGCATTTTTGTTTTTTCTTTCTCATTTCCCCTTAAGGTGGATTTGGTTTTGTAACTTTGCTTGTGGTTAGATGTTCTCCAAGTTTGTCGTTGCTGTTTTTAAAGGCAACGTACATTTGACATGGGTTCCTTGTCTGAGAAAAGCTAGGGGCTCAGATGAACCAAGGGATCAAATGTGGCTTTTTGCAACAGTATGCTGCCACAGTGCAGTCTGTTTGCAACGGGCTGCAAGGTTTGAGAATTGCCTTAGCTTCAAAGTGGCTCAGTAGCTGGCTTTGAAAACATTTCTAGGAAAGAGTAAAGTGCATTAGTACATAAGTTACAAGCAAGGAGATCCTTATGTACATTAAACATAAGACTAAGGACTTTGCTGAAGTAGTGCCCTCACAAAATCTGCCAAAGTTTTGTTGTTTCAATTTAGAAGCACATAGCACCTCAGATAACCACTCTGAGTAGCTTTCTTAGCTGCAATTCAAGAATTCTGTATGCCACTCAACTCATTGCACCCAGACTGAATCCAGCTTTTGGCACAGATCCTTATCTTTAATTAAAAAAAAAAATAAATAAAAAAAAAAAAGAAAGAGAGATTTTGTGAAGCTTTGGTTGTGAAGCTTTGGCTTCTAACATGAGAAATCTCACAAACCTGTCAATAGGAAGATGGTTTACAACATACAAAGCAGAAAGTAGTCTTCCATAGTGGCGGGGAGTGTGTGTGAAGCATATAGAAGTGAAAGATGAAAAGAAGTGGGAGGTAAAAATATTAGTGGCAGATAATGGAGAACATAATGACAAACACCCTTTCAAGACTGAATATTTCATATTTGTCACACTCCTCCTTTAAGAGGAGAGCCTAAAGCACAATTGCTCAGCTATTCATCACCAGGTAATATGGACCATTACAGGAAGACATTATACAGGAATGAATTCTTGTTCTGTTATATATCAGTTTGGAATTAAGTCAGCATTTACCCACATATGCAGGGAAAAGAAGAAAGATTTCCTCTTCCACTTTCTGATTTATCATAATAAAAAAGAAAAAGAAGTAATAAAAATCAGAATGAAACACCATAAATTGCATTTTCTCCACCACTTCAATACAGCTTTGTTTTGGTGGATTCTCTGACCACTTGAGAAATTAGACTTAATGAGCAGATCTGTGACTTCCTTGGATTTGCCAAGTTTTCTCATCATTATCCTCTGCATACCCTGTCTTCCACACACCACAGAGCTCTTGCAAGGTCTGGTGCCCCCAACACGATCCTGCTGTTTCACCTCTCCTACCTGATTTGAGCAGGGAGGTTGCACTCACTCTCCGCAGGTCCTTTCCATGCTAAGGTGTGCTTGGAGGACATTCCCTGCCTAGTGAATTCTCTCATTTCTTCAATCACCACAACAGAATCACAGAATTAACCAGAAAAGACTTCTGAGATCGAGTCCAACCTGTCACCTAACCCTTCTGATGAACTAATTCATGGCACTAAGTGCTTCATCCAGACTCCTTACAAGCACCTCCAGGGATGGGGACTCCACTACCTCCCCAGGCAGCTCATTCCAATGCCAATCACTCTGTCAGTGAGGAACTTCTTCCTAACATCCAGCCTAAACCTGCCCTGGCACAGCTTGAGGCTGTGTGTTCTTGTTTTGTCCCTGGTTGCCTGGCAGAAGAGCCCAACCCCACCTGGCTAAGACCTCCTTTCAGGTAGTTGTAAAGAGCAATGAGGTCTCCTCTGCGCCTCCTTTTCTGCAGTCTGCACACCCCCATCTCCCTCAGCCTCTCCTCACAGGGCTGTGCTGCAGCCCCCTCACAATTTCAGCACAACCACCACATATTTCCAGAATGAAAGCAAAGGTAAGCAGCCAGCACTGACAATTATGTTTTCATTTTCATCACACCACCAAAAGAGACAAGAGAAAGGAAGCACTTTTCAAGAAGCTGTACCACAGATAATCCCTGAGGTTTCTTACCTTCTGCTGCAGACAGGGGAACGGTGGCTGCTGGGGGATGTCCAATGAGATTAATAATCTGTATGCTGACAGATGCTCCAAATAACATGTCACAGGATGCTGCCCAGAAATCCTGTGTAAAACTGCTGTTGGTTGGTAAATTACTGCACATTACCAATTAGCTGCCTACGAGGTGCTGGGTCCATCACATATCCTGTTTGTAAACTCTAGAGGATTCTGTAATTGATTGCTTGATCAAAACAATGCTGTGTCTAGGATAAATGCACTGCAACAGTTAGTTAACAGGAAAAAAAATATATAGTATTTTAGACAATAACATTCTTATGGTATAATTAAAAGAATTAAATACCACTCAAAAGCAAGTAGAAGCAAAAAGCTTTATCCCAAAATGTAAAACAGAAGAAGCAAAACAACTTTTTGCCTCATGTCATGCCAGTAAAAGGTGAAAATGGTGAGGGTTTTTTCATAAACAATGATATTCACAGCAGCCAAAGTTTTAAGAGAAGGTATTTGGTACCAACCTTCTGAATGTGGCCTTAGGCTTCAATGTGCAATCCTTAAGCATTAGGAAAGGAAATGATAATATAACATTCACATTTTATTAACAGAGGGCAAGATAATGAAATTTGACTACTTTTAAACACATTCTAAAGTTGTTTAAACCTAGTGGTTCTGACTTCTATTTCTAACTATTTTTTAGCCTGAATACAGATTATTTTGGTGGTAATTTATAGGACTTGAATGAGGTACATGAGGGATCTCAGGACGCTGAATGAGGTACATGAGGGATCTCAGGATGCTGAATGAGGTACATGAGGGATCTCAGGACACTGAATGAGGTACATGAGGGATCTCAGGACACTGAATGAGGTACATGAGGGATCTCAGGACACTGAATGAGGTACATGAGGGATCTCAGGACACTGAATGAGGTACATGAGGGATCTCAGGACACTGAATGAGGTACATGAGGGATCTCAGGACACTGAATGAGGTACATGAGGGATCTCAGGACACTGAATGAGGTACATGAGGGATCTCAGGACACTGAATGAGGTACATGAGGGATCTCAGGACACTGAATGAGGTACATGAGGGATCTCAGGACACTGAATGAGGTACATGAGGGATCTCAGGACACTGAATGAGGTACATGAGGGATCTCAGGACACTGAATGAGGTACATGAGGGATCTCAGGACACTGAATGAGGTACATGAGGGATCTCAGGACGCTTAATGAGGTACATGAGGGATCTCAGGATGAGAATGAGGTACATGAGGGATCTCAGGATGCTGAATGAGGTACACGAGGGATCTCAGGATGAGAATGAGGTACAAGAGCGATCTCAGGATGCTGAATGAGGTACATGAGTGATCTCAGGATGCTGAATAGAGTATATGAGGAATCTTAGGACAGAGGAGCAACCTGCAGCAGAACAGGTTTTAACCAAGACCTTCTACTAGTTACTGACGTTCACCTTCCCACATCAAATGTGGAGCGAACAACTGCAGCTCTGACAAAAGACCACTGAGAGGGAAGGTAGCACAGCTGTATGAAACCCACCTTCTTCACAAGGCAACAAGCAAAAAAGAAAGAAACCAACACAGAAGAGCATATTGTCATTTGTACTCCTTGGCTTCTAACAAATGACCTGAGCTGACCGCAGCAGCAGAGCTCTCAGCAGCCGGAAAGTCCTGGTTTGTTTATTTCTGCTGTACTCAAATCCACTTAATGTGACACTGTGATGAATACCACTTGCACTTAAGCTGCCCTGATGGCCAATAGACCTAGTGCCAGGTGCTCTCAAAATATAGTATATAGTTGTCTGTCTCATCCACTTAAGAGGCAGAGCTTACATTCTGTGCAAGCCTGCAGTGTTTTCCTAACATACCTGGGATCACAGAACCTTAGAGGTTGGAGGGGACCTCCAGAGATAGAGTCCAACCCCCCTGCCAAGCAGGATCACCCCGGGTGGTTCACACAGGAATGCATCCAGGCAAGTTTTGAAAGAAGAAGGAGACTTCACAACCTCTCTGGGCAGCCTGCTCCAGGGCTCTGTCACCCTCACTGTAAAGAAGTTTCTCCTCACTTTGAGCTGAAACCTTCTCTGTTCCAGTTTGTAGCTGATGCTCCTTGGCTTATTGCTGCTGACCACCAAAAACGGAGTTGCCTCAATCACTTGACACCCACTCCTCAGATATTTGTACACATTGCTGAGATCTCCTCTCAGTCTTGTCTTCTGCAGACTGAACAGCCCAGGGATGTCAGCTTCTCTTCATAGGGGAAATGCTCGAGTTCTCCAGACATCCTCATGGCTCTACCTCCTGGTTTGCCACTCTTATTTTGTTATTTAATGTTTTTAGCTATTAAACATGGCCAGGGGTTTAATAAAACTGTAAGGATGTTGTATCATGCTCAACTATACACCTACAAAAGCCAATCAGTTCCTCAAAGTCCTGGGTAAGTGACTTCAGAAGGATCACAAAGGTTTGGAGTCATAAAGCTCTGATGTGAGCAGAACATTAATGCTGGAGTTAAGGTTTAAAGCCAAGTGTGCCAGAGCAGATTGTTCAACTTTGTTAAAGACAGACATGACATAAACAGTGGTTCATGACACAGTTACCATGGAATAGATGAGGCTGTCTATAATTTTTTTAAATCTCGGGTTAACATGGATATAGTGGAAATCATATTCAGTTAGGTGGGATTTGTGGCTAACAAGAACAATCTGCTAATATGAGTACGGTGGGAAAAGCCTCTAAGAGAGCTTCAAGCTCATTGTTGGTGTGCATGTGAGACAGATGTGTGTTCTAGTTTGCAAGATCTTGATGTTCCTGGACCAAACTAAAATGTTGAGGTCACAGCTGAGACTTTCTTGGGAATGAGGTGGCTAGCAGCACTGACAGCCTTGCTCTGGGTTAGGCTCTGCAGAGCACTGGGATTTCTCTCATGCTGAATCAGATCTGCAGCACCTGACCTCAATCTAGAACCTGTTCTGGCAGATTATTTTTTTCCAACAAAGCAAGAGTCTCTGTAAGAGAGGCTACTAATAGTGCACAGCTCTCTTAATCAACATGAGGATCCTTATGGAAAGACAAATCTGATTTCATCCAAAATCTCTACCTCAAAAAACAGTTGAATGAAACCAACAAAGAACTGATCTTGCATGTGATCCAAACACTAATAGATTCAGGTTTTCAAAGTGCTGATTTTTCTTGGTGGTCTTAGGTTATTTTTCTAATCCAACCCATGAGTATAAAGCAGAGCTTTCAGTCCAAATGAGGACTTCCCTGTGGTGAGACCTTTACCTGGTTCAGCTTGACAGAAAGTGTGGGAGCATTGCAAAACCTTCTCCTGTTCAGTCAGCAGATAACCTGGTCAGAACAAACACAGTCATTTTCAAAGGACACTTAAAGATACTTAGGTTATGTCTAAGTGACCTCAGTGGCTCAGTGGACTCTCTGACCTCAGAATGACTCTGGAAAACACTTCTAGAAGTCAAAATGAGTGTTTTTGTGCATCTCCTCAGAGTAAACATCCATGTTTGAACAACTGGCTGAAATAGGAATCCTGCAGGATCCATATGCCATATGGGAGATAGGGCAGGAAGGGGCACAGCTGGCAGGAGCAGTGACACACTAGGTGTAGACACAGGCAAGCCAGGACATCAGATAGAGAACTTCTACCTCTGAGGAGTAGTTTGGCAGCCTTCTGCTGAGACAGCTCACCTCTCTTAGTCCAACAGCAGCCTTATTGGAGATTTGACTCCCAGGGATCTGGGGATTCCACATATTCAACACCCACACCTATCCACAGTGGGAACTGTCTCCTGGGTGTATGCCCTGCAGCCACACCATAGCTACCTACTACTTGGGGCATCAGCCAGATCCCCATCCTCACACCACTGCTCCTAACCTAGGCTCTGCCTGCACCAAGCACACCTCTTGTCTTGCCCCCAAGGAAACTGGACAGCCCTGTGGCTAGATGATGGTAATAAGAAAGAGAACAGAGTAACTGTTTTAATATTTTGTAGATATAAGTGGAGCTGCTGTAGCCATGAGTTACTGATCAACCTCGATAGGATTTTTCCCTGCAGCTACTCAGCACAAAGTGAAATCAAGCTTTACAAAAAGGTGATTGCCCATCAGAAACAAAGCCAGCACAGGAAAAGAATGGTTACCTCCTTTTGGTTAGAGACAAACTTCTCTGCAAGGGGGGGAGGAAAAAAAAAAAAAAAAAACGAAAAGAAAAAAAAAAAAGAGACTGTAACAGTTTAATAGCTTTAGTGCCATAATAAACTAAAGTTATATTACTGTGCTGTCTGCAGTGCCTAGTAAAAGCAAGCACCCCCATCCAGCAGGGTAGACCCCTGTCTCCATATAAATGCTTGCTAAAAAGCTAAATCACCTTAAAGGAAGGGTTTTACTGTCTTCCTGCTAAATGAGCTTTATGAGCCATTTGCTCAGTTCAGTCCTGTGTCTTGTCAAGAGCACTGGCTGTATACCACACTTGTCAGCATTTGTTCTCACCTTCCATTCAGTTGTATATTTTTATACATTGACAGCTTCTATCATCAAATTTAATTACCTCTTTTAGACAAAGAAACAATTGACTTCCGAGATCATCTTTTATTTGCGGCAACCCTAACACACCAATTTCTCAGACAATTCACAGGTCTGTCCTGTTCCTACAAAACAAACATGGTGCAGAAGCCATTTACATGGCAGCAGGGCAGGTGCATAAGGAGGAGATGTAGAGGTTGCTAACTTTTAAATAAATAATATTTACCTTAGTCCCATTCACTTCAACTCCTTCAATGAAACAATGCAAAAGATTTTGTATTAAGCTTATCCCTTTATGGGGCTGAACCACACCAGGTGTGCAGCCACTGCCTTGGAAGCATTTTTTCTGTTTCTATTCCATTAAAAAAACAATCTGAGGCTCAGTGAGATTGTTTTCAGCTTTATAACATCAATTTCTGTTATTCCTTGTCTTCTACATTAGCATTAAAGTTTCCTCTGGAGGCTTACAGAAGGCAGTGCAGAGCTTGGGAATGTCCATGTATTTGCACTTTGGATATGCAAGTCTCAAGAGTCAATGATGCCACACAAACAAAAAGTATCATCTGCTAGAAAACATGAGCCAACAATGCACACCTGCAGCCCAGAAAGCATCTGCATCCTGGGATGTGTCAAAAGAAGTGTGATCAAGGGAGGGGATTTTGCCTCTCTGCTCTTGTGAGACCCCACCTGAAGCACTGCATCCAAGTTCTGGTGTCCCTGGAATAAGAGGGACATGGAACTGCTGGAGGGGGTCCAGGGGAGGGCCACGAAGATGATCAGAGGGTTGGAGAACATTCCCTATGGGGAAATGCTGCATGAGTTGGGGCTGTTCAGCCTGGAGAAAAGGTGGCTCTGGGGTGACCTTACAGTGGCCTTCCACTACTCAAGGGGGTGTGCTAAAAAAAAAGCTGGGAAGGGACTTTGCACAAGGGTTTGTAAAGAAAGAACAAGGGGCAATAGCCTTAAGCTTGAGGAGAGGAGATTTAGAATGGATATTAGGAAGAAATTCTTTACAATGAAGGTGGTTGTGCTGGTTGGAAGCTAATTGGAATATTTTAATTTAAAAAATTAGATTATAGGCTCTGAAAAGAAAACAGTGATGATGTTTGCTTCACTCACATGGTTGCTGAGATGTACAAGGAGGACACAACTATAGATAAGACACAGAGTATCAGTCTCTCTGGCTGTTTGTGTGTCTGCTGGCCTCTCTGCTGAGTAACCTAACCAAGCACTCTGCTTCTACCTCCCTTTATTGATCCTCCAAACTCACCTTGCACATAAGGCAGACCCTGGGATAAGGTAGAGGGATGGGGAGAAGGTGGAAGGGTGGTTGGGAGCCCCTCCTGGGGACTCTGTTTTCTGGGAGGGGGATTGTGTTTCTGTGTTACCTTTAACTTACATATCTCTGTAACTATTCCTGTCTGTTGTGTATACCTCTGCTTGTACATTGTGCTAAGCTGTAAAGAGAGCTTCCAGCTTACTGAGTCTTAACTTCCAGCTGACTAAGCCTAGTCTGGGTGATCTTTCACAGTATGGGGGGACAGGCAACTGTCCTCACAATGGTGAGACACTGGAACATGTTGCCCAGGGAGGTTGTGAATGTCTCCTCCCATAGGTGTTTGAGGCTGGGCTGAGCGAGGCTTTGAGCAGCATGGTCTATTGGAAGGTGTCCTTGCCCATGGCAAGTATGGAACTAAATTATCTTTAAGGTCCCTTCCAACCTGAACCATTCACAGGTGGATGATTGAATTAGGGAGGGAACTCTTTCTGAAACCTCTAAATCTACCTTGTTCTCTGCCTTCAAGCAATCAATATCTGATTAGTATGATGCCACCCTCATGTTTAGCACTACCGCTAAAGCCTACTGGGACCAGAGGTTGTTCTGTTCATTTGCTCTGCTTTTCTCCAGGGCTTCAGCTCTGGGTCACAAAACAAAACCCATGCACATTACAGTCAGTTATTGTAAAGTGAGGTCATTATTATTTTTTTTCTTCTCTTTGGAGTTAAACACAAGCATCAGCATTTACAGAAACCATCCCAGCCCTTCCATCTGCCCCTTCTTTGAGTTCTGGTTTGGTTGCTGGATTGAAAATGTCAACAGTTCCATTTGTCCACCTTTCTACTATCTTGAAGGCCTTCATTTAAACCTCATAAAGCAAGTCAGGCTTCACAGAGCATCAAAGTGCTCTTGACTCATTTGTGTAACCAAACAGAGTCACGAATGATTAGACCAATTACAATGAAAATCCTACGCACTTTTAATTCCAGATAGGAAATACAGCACTAAAGATGATATCTCCTACTGTAATTCCTTTCCCTGAGGACTCCTCTGCTGGAGGCCCAAAAGAAGAAATGGCAGGCAATGCAGTTGCACCCTCTTTTGTTTTGCTACCTAGTATTCACACTGCAAATTTATTGCTTTGCTTCATCCCTTTTAATACTTTGCTTTTTTCCCTCCCCCTTCCAAACCATTAACACAAATTTCTTCACTGGCACATAGAGTTTGTTACAGGTGTGGTGGCATCAGTAGGGTAGAGACAGCAAAGAGTTGTGGAAGATTACACTGTGCATAAAGAGTGAAGGCAGCATAGATTCATCCATTCTGAACTGAAGTCTTCCATCAGAAAGCATTCATAGAATGGTAAGGTAGGAAGGGACCTCAAGGGTCATCCGGTTCCAATCCCCTGCCATAGGCAGGGACCCCTCCCACTAGCACAGCTCACTCAAGGCCTCCTCCAACCTGGCCTTGAACACCTCCAGGGAGGGAGCAGCCACAACCTCCTTGGGCAACCTGTGCCAGTGTCTCACCATCCTCACTGCAAACAGCTTCCTCCTGACATCCAGACTCAATCTCCCCTCTGCCTGTTTAAACCCCTTCCTCTTGGTGATCAAGTGCACACAGGTATGTTCTGGGTTTGCTCCATCACCTTTATCCAGTCTTGTTCCTTTCACAGCCACACTGCTTCACCAAATCCTTGTAATCCCAAGAGACCTTTACTTCAGTGGTAAGCATTTAGGATGTCTTGTGAGGAAGTCTAGGGGCTTCTTCATTCAAAACCTGAAGAGACTTTTGGAGAACTCCTAACCCCCTTAAAATCAATGCTGCCTTTGCCATGAATTTCAACACCACCAGGATTAAGCCACTTCTTGATTTATGACATTGTTTTGAAGAGGAGGTTTTCTGAGGTTTTGCTGAGCAGTCAACCCAAATGAAGAGTGATTGGCGTTGGAATGGGCTGCCCAGTGAGGTGGTGGAGTCCTCAGCCCTGAAGGTGTTTAAAAGGAGGCTGGATGAGGCACTTGGTGCCATGGTTTAGTTAATTAGAAGGGTTAGGTGAAAGATTGGACCTGATGATCTTAGAGATCTTTTCCAACCAGGTTAATTCTGTGTGAAACATCAGCTCAGTTTCACCCATGACTTTTCTCTCATTTGCATAAATGACCTCAAATTTGAGTTTCTGCAGGGGGAAAAAAAAAAATCAGGTAGTTTTGGCTTAGTTTTAGGTTTCACTGGAAAAGTTACACTCAACTTGGTATGTCACTGTTTGCTTAAAAAACATTCTTCCTGAATTCCTACACAAGGGGTTTTTTTTTCCCCCCTTCTAAAGAGTTTTAGGTCATTCTCACTAGAGACAAGTGGATTTCATCAAGCTGTAGAACGACTTTGATGGTCTGGAGTGTATTTTACTGGGTCATGGATTTGCTGCCTATAACATTTTCTTAAGGAGCATGTCATCACATCTCAAACAAAAACACCACTGTCATTTGAGAGCTTTTATCAGGCTTTGCTGTCCTGGCACGCAACGAACCACAAAGCTCCTTACCTACACTCGTAAATTATTACTTTACAGGGACAAGTGAATGAAGTTAAAGTTGTGTTTTGGGTGGCTTTGCTGTTTACCTGGCTGGGGAGTTGTAGGCTGTGGTGGTTAGCAGGTAAAGTTTCCCTTTTTTTTTCCTTTTTTTTTTCTTTT
>VWYK01098943.1:8643-38741 GCA_013399775.1 Semnornis frantzii
AGCCCCTCCTGGGGTCTCTGATTTCTGGGAGGGATGTTGTGTTTCTGTATTACCTTTAACTTGTATATTTCTGTAACTATTCCTGTCTATTGTGTCTATCTCTGCTTGTACATTGTGCTAAGCTGTAAATAGAGCTTCAGTCCTTAACCTCCAGCTGGCCGAGTCTAGTCTGGGGGATTTTACAAAGTGTGGGGGGCAGGGAACCCCCAAACCATCACACCTTGTTAAATCTGCGACTGATGTTATCTAATTTATTTGTTCCTCAGATTGATATATTATATTGATATTTTGATTTTGATATCACTTGAAATGTTTTGTTTAGGCACTAAATATGGCTCTCTCCGCACTTGCTTTCTAAAAAAAAAAAAAAATGGTTTGACAGCAGAAGAAAAAGGATTGTTTTGCAGAACTCTCATTTGCCATTAGATATATTTCTCTGCCTTTAGTATTTCCTAAAGAGCACTGCAAGAAAGGCACTGGTTAGGTAGACTTAAGTCAAATAACCTCACAAACCAGAAACATTCTTTGTGAGTATTCATACCCTTCCTCTGGCATCACGTATGAGAAGAGACTGCCCCTTGGTCTAACAAAACATGGCAATGTCATTGCTAACACAGGAATCAAACCAGCCCAACACCCATCACAGCCATTTAAAGCAATCTTTGTTGTATTAACCATCTTACCTATCAAATGTGTAACTGCTTAGTTGGCTCCTTAAGCAGTCATGACTGTCAGTGGTTTGGACACCATTTCTCACACTATCAGTCAAACCATTATTTGCTTAAGTATGAACAACAGTTTTGTGAGGCCTGTATTCCTTCTGCACTTTCTGCTGAGTGGGGGTTACTCATGGCCCATGCTACCCCCACAAACCATGATGTGAAAAGCACCAGCTAGACTAGGGCAATTCTGTGCCTTTCACAGCACAGGTAGTCTGATCTGAGGGCTTGGACCTGTGCTCAGACCATGTTTCCTTTGCTAGCACAGAAGCCACCTATTGCACAGTGTGATGGTTTGGGGGTTCCCTGCCCCCCACACTTTGTAAAATCCCCCAGACTAGACTCCCCCGGCTGGAAGTTAAGGACTGAAGCTCTATTTACACCTCAGCACAATGTACAAGCAGCGATAGACACAATAGACAGGAATAGTTACAGACATATACAAATTAAAGGTAATACAGAAACACAACATCCCTCCCAGAAATCAGAGACCCCAGGAGGGGCTTCCAACCACCCTTCCACCTTCACCCCACCCCTATACCTTACCCCAAGTTTTGCCTTACATGTAAGGTGAGTTTAGAGGATGGGTCATGGAGGTTAGAAGGAAAGTGGTTAGTGAGGTTACTTGGCAGAGAGGAGAAAAGCCAGAAGCTGCTAGACAGCGCGAGACACTGTGCCCAAGAGACTCTGCAAGCCCAAGTGGCTTGTCTTTGTTTTGTATGCTTTTCTTAAACATCTCAGCAAGCCTATGAGTGAAGCAGACATCACCATTGTTTCCTTTTCACAGCCTATAGTATAATTTTCTCCATTAAAATATTCCAATTAGCTCAAACCAGCACACACAGATGAATTGTCAAGAATGTGAGATTTAGACCTCTCCACAATAAAGACATTGAGGTGGCGAAGAAGATCGACAAAGCTGGTGAAGGGCTTGAACACAAATCCCGTGAGGAAGAGCTGAGGCAACTGTGGTTGTTCTGTCTTCAGAAGCGGAGGCTGAGGGGAGACCCTCACCACTCTCTACAACTACCTCACTGGGAGCAAGGTGGCAGTTGGTCTCTTCTCACATGCAACAAGTGATAGGACAAGAGGAAATGGACTCAAGTTGTGCAAGGGAGGTCCAGGTTGGATATAAGAAAAAGTTCTTCACAAAAGGGTTACCATGCATTGGAACAGGCTGCCTAGGGAGGTGGTGAAGTCCTCATCCCTGAAAGTATTTAAAAGATACAAGAATGTGGTGCTTTAGTGGTAGTAACTTAGTAGTAGTGGTAGGATTGTGAGCTCTAGGCAAGGTGTTGGACTTGAACTTAAAGGTCTCTTCTGATCTCAACAGTTCTATGATTCTATGATTTGAATACCCATCATGATGTCTGTAAAAGGAAAAAGTAAAATATACTTTTATCCCATTTTTTTAACTTGTCAGCAAGGTGAAAAAAAAAAATCAGTGTATAGAGTCTCTCTCTGGAGATATTCAAAACCCTCCTAGATGCATTCCTGTGTGATCTGGTATAGGTGATCCTGCTCTGGCAGGGGGGTTGGGCTGGATGGGCTTTTGAGTTCCCTTCCAGCCCCTGATATTCTGTGATTCTGTCAATTTTGCAAGAAGTGTAGCACTGCCATGCACCTCTCTTCTGCTTGCTCACAGCCATAGCAGCATTGCTGCACTCTGAGGAGCATGAGGATCCTGTGGGGGTCTGTATGGCTGGATGGAGTGAAGTGTTTGCCAAGGTGCACACACCGTGCTCCCTGACATGCTGAAGTTGCTCCCCAGGCACGTTTTCACTGGGGCATTGTGTACCTGCAGCTCCTTGAGTGTGCACAGGAAGTAAAGTCACCTGCGGTTCTGCTTTGAAGTTTCCTCCCGGCCAGAGCATTTGAGAATTTAACTCTTAAGGAGATTGAGGTTGTAATCATCTGTATGTAAATCCTAGATGGTTTCAAAGGATTCCATTAAATATGCTGCACAACAAAAATCCATGCATAAGAGGCTATTCAGATTTAGCACTGTGCATGGGACTAGTCTAATTAGGTCTTTATTGCTGACAGCATCTGATTATAACACTGTCTTCCTTTCACAATGACTCTTTCACAAGCTCTCTTTGTATTAGCTAACGTAGGATGTCTATGCCACAAAGCAGCTTGATGCAGAAATCACCAAAACCTGAAATCTTTGCACAGACACACAAAAAGGCAGATTCCGGATCAAAGGACACTCTCGGGTCAGAGAGCTGTGACTGACTTGTGCCCACTGATATTAACAGGTTTTCAGTCTAAACAATCAAAGAATCGCTGGAGTCCAGTGGAAGGCCTAGGGATAGTACTGTGCCCAGTCTTGTGGTCAGATGAACTGTTTGACTTCTGAGCTTTCAGAGGGGACAACATTTGGATCTTAGATCAGCTGGTGTCACCTGGGTGAGGATGGCTTAAGATCATTCAAAAGGGTTTCAGAGTGAGGCAGGAGAGAACATGCTCTCACAGTACTCACATGAGCCCAGGTAGGGATGAATAACTGGAAATTCTCTGTCGGGGCAGACATATCCTCCACACTTGCTCACCTCAGATAGATTTCACTTTTCCAATATCAATTACAGGTTTAGATCACACATAACAGAATATTCTTGCAGGTTCATTTGTGTCATTCCAAATAACCTAACTTTACAGGAAGTGGCAATGCATGCTTGGCAGTCAAATCATACAACTGTAGAATGGTAAGGTTGGAAGGGACCTCAAGGATCAGCTAGTTCCAAACCCCTGCCATAGGCAGGGACACCTCCCACTAGTACAGGTCACTCAAGGCCTCCTCCAACCTGGCCTTCAACACCTCCAGGGAGGGAGCAGCCACAACCTCCCTTGGCAACCTGTGCCAGTGCCTCAGCACCCTCACTGCAAACAACTTCCTCCTAACATCCAGTCTAAATCTCCCCTCTGCCAGTTTAAACCCATTGCCCCTTGTCTTGTCATTGCAAGACCTTGTCAGTAGTCCCTCCCCAGCCTTCCTGTAGGGCCCCTTCAGATATTGGAAGGCTACTCCACAGTGTTGTGCTCCCACAGTGAGTTCTTCCTTTAATCAGTATTGTTGCTGAGTTTCCTTATGCTAGGATTACAGAGAACAAGTTAGCTCCTTTTTATAGAGTTCAGCTACAGAATCTAGTCTAGTATCACTGACCTCTGTTTTTCTGTGTCTTAGAGTTTGTAGAACAAGGCCCAAAGTTTCCTCATGTGTGACATATTTTTGCACAGACTGAGTAGAATTCTAATTATAAAGTACCTTCATGAACATTACAAAGCATCACACACACCAGATGTGAGCTGAAGTGAAGAACCCAGCCCAGAATGAGTACACAGTGGCTGGATGAGCAGGCAGGCTCTTTGAACATAGCCCTCATTAGTTTGAAATCCATCTGCTAATCGATGACATCTGCTTCTGCTACAGCATGGCAGCAGCCAAACCAAGCAATTCAAGAAGAGGCAAATATGAGGAGCATAGGGAAAAGGAAATCAGAGATTGTATCTGTTGATTTTTCTCTAAATATGGAAATTCTTATACAATAGACCATCAAATGTAATTTCCTATGTCTTAGAGGACAAGCTGTACATTTTTTAAAATAGTTCAAAAGGTTTGCAAACTTGAGCTCAGGGTGTGGAAGTGGAAGGAGGGGGCCAACGGTTCTGTAGCAAAGAAGAATGGGATACAGGATATCCACCTCCCAACCCTTGTAAAAATCCCTCAGTTTAAGAGACTTCTGTGTGTCAGTACCAGACTGTTAACTCGACAAGACCAAGCCCACTGCGGATTGAGCACAGAGACATCTTTATATGGCAGAAGTAAAGGAGTGCAAGGGCAGACACAGAGATCACTTGCCAGCTCCACATGCAGGAAAAAGAATCTGTCAGAGCTGCAGCAATTCCCTCCCGCCGTTCTGCATCATGTGCAGCGTCCAGGGGGAGCCAGCAGTATCACAGTAGTGCTCTGCCCTTTGTTTTCTTCTGCTTCTCTGCTCGAAACTCCAGATGTGCCTCCATCTGCCCCACCACAACCTCGCCTCTGTCTCGCAGGGCAGTACTTTGAGCACCCCTCCCCACTGAGGGCCACAACCCTGACCCTTTCTTTCCCAGGAGTGAATGTATCTAGTGCTGGTGCATTTCTTCTGTTTGCTAGTTTCCAGACTTTTCATCAAGTGAATTCAGAAAGCTGCCCTTAGTCGTTCTAAACTTGAGATTCTGACAGATGCTGCCTCGCAGTTGTGAAACCTTTGAGAAACCATAGGGTTGGTTTAGGTCTCTGCTAGGTCAAAGAAGAAACCAAAGAGATTTCCAAAGAACTGGGATAACCTTTCTCCCAGTGCTTGAAGGGTTGTTCTTTTTTCTTGCCTGGAAATACTTGCTGAGTACGTGATAATAGCCTTGCACAGGCTATTCTTGCCTAATGCCACAAGGACATTGCAGTACTGAGAAGATCTCTGCAAGTTTACAGCAAATAGTGTCAGTTAACAAGGAAAGGTCTGACAGTGGCAGGCATGTGGTTTCCTGGAAAAAAAGTCTTGGGGCGTTTGTCTGTGTCATGTCTATCCCAGTGCTCAGCTTTGGCAATATGTTTATCTCAAGGCAATTTTTCTGAATTAACCTGAGATCACTGAACAAGGAGCAATCCAAAATATAGAGGGTTGGTTGGTCTGAGTTTTTTAAAAACATAGAGAGAAATACAGTCTGTCCAAGACTGGTGATCAAAGCTGACAGCTGGAATGATTGACAGCAGTGACTTTATGTTTTCTCCCACACCTCAGGCTTAAATTACTTTGTCCATCAGGCTGAACCAAACAACTGAAAATCATATATATCTGTATAGGTGTAACACAGTAACCTGGACTGGACTGAACTTAAGAAGGGATTCTAAGACAAAAAAAAAAGAGTTGCCTACTTTTCTCATCTGTATCAGCTACTTTAACAAACTCTTCAATAGAGTTTTCCTTGCAAACTCTACTTCCTTATATCCATACATCAAAAGAGTTATGGTAACACTCTGACTGCTCAGTGGACCTGTTCTTGTGAAATAACAGAAAGTTCAGGACATCACAGTAAGACAGGAAACATTTCCATTGTGATAGCTTGAATCTGACTGTTTTGATTGTAAATTCTAGTCAAATTACATGCTGTCTGTAATGGTAGGAAGCTGGGAAAGAGATGATCGAGAGTTCTTTTAATAAGCTATTTTGCTGGTTTTGTAGGAAGGTGGATTGAGGAATTGTACAAAATGACAAATAAAACACAGACCACAGATGTCTTTCTGTATGGCCACTTGCCTTCAGGAATAAGAACACACTTGGAATTGAATGCACTGTTTCTCTGGCCTCAGCAAATCCAGCACCCTATGTAAAGGGAAAAGGAACAAAGAGTGAGATTTCCCTATCAGCAGGCTCCTCTTACTTACCCTAACTTCAAAACCATAGCAAGCCCTCTGAAGGTGGCTGGGAAGGTTTCTCAGGCAGAAGGAAGTTCTGAGTAACGCTGATGCACAGTGAGATTAGTATATTTGAATTTAACAGCAAGGGTGCAGCACACCTGCAGGTAAGGAGAAAAGAGTATCAAAGAGGAGTGCTGGGACACAGATAAGGTTACCCACAAGGACTTCCACCACAGACACTTACATCTTCTGGAATGTTCTGGAGTGGAATAGAGCAAATGCCTGATGATGCACATTTTCATGCACCAAGCAATCTTGAGTCAGAGTGACAGTGATGTCACCAGTTATTCTAGTAACGAGCTGCCCTGAGTTCTTTGATACCCACCAAAAACTCTTTCACTCTCGGCTTACACATCGATATAATAGACGAATAGGAATAGTAATGGGCACTTACTCTAGCCTTTCCTATGAAAATTTCCAACATCTGCTCTTAAAAATCTCTAAGAAGAAGGGACCCCCACCTTTAAATTCCTGCCTTGGTGACAGTATCATGCAATTTTATAGCTGGAAGAGGAAATATTTATCATGAAAAAATATTTGGCAGAAACATTTCAGACATATAAGCTCATCCTGAAATGTGGAACACAAGAAATTCATTGTTGCAGGCAGGTCAGTTACACTTGATGGATGATAGGCCTTGGAAAAACTCATGAAAAAAAACAGGATAAAAAAGTAACTTTACCTGAAATCTGATGCAGTCCTTAAAGAGAAAGTTTTCTTTTCACATTACTGCCTTCCAAGCTCTTTTTAATAAAAAAAAATGTGAGCTATTCATTGCAAACGTCTCAATCTACCAACACAGCAACTCGTCTGTGCAGTACTAGACAGGTGCTTTGCATGCACACTGAATAATTCCTGGAGAGAGGTAAAACATTGTAAGATCATTTCTGCAGATTGGATGACAGAATATATTGAATTCCTGTTCAGCAGAGAAAAAGATTGGCCAGGGTGGGAAACATATCTGGGTTTTAAGAGAATAGCCTGGACAGAACAAAGAGAAGAGACCAGCAGCAGGTCTAGGGGATAAAAAGTACACAGAAGGATCCTCTTTTAAGAAGGGCACTCAAGAAACAACAAAAATATATAAGCAGGGAGCAGTGATACAGAAACATCCTTGACAAAGTAGTCATGGGGCCCAGGCAGAGCACATCTCCTCTGAGAGATGCTGTGAACAAGGAAGGGAGGAAGGAAGAAAGTGTCAGACAAAATAAAAATGCCCCAGAGCTGGGACAATGTAGAAAGTAATCAAGAAGGACAGAGAGGAACCTGGTGGGACTCATTTTAGGTGCTTACTTCAGATCCTTCAGGCCCACGAGATATGAAAGGAGAAAACTCATGGATGGAAGGTATAGAACAAATTAGAACATGAGGCAGGAAGTGCAAGAACCAGTGAGCAGGTGAGGCAAGCTCAGTGGATATTTGCTTAGGGGGAATTTTTTTTATGTTAGTAATGATGGCACAGCTGAGTGTGACATGCCTGAAGTACCAATCCACAGGTATAATCACTGAAAAGTAAGAGTAATGGTCATAAGGAAAGATGCAGAAGATAGAGCCTGATATGTCATGCCCAACAGGAAGCATGTGGCTAGATTCTTCTAGTTCAGATCATTTGCAAAAGCATCTGAAAAATCCCCTGCATCAGGAAAATGTCAGGGTCTTCAACTCCTATTGAAATATTTTAATAGCTTCTCTGACAGGGAAAAAAAAAAAAAAAAAGACAAAAACAAACACAATCCAGACGTTAAATGCATTGAGCAAGATCAGGAGTGAAGCTAACAATCAACATGTCTGTCATTACCTAGGAAATTAACAGTTCCTTGTTTAAATTTATTGTGAAGACAAAGAATGACATATTCTGGCCACCATAGTAAGCTTGTTTTTGTCCATAACAAGTAGTGCCTTCAGCAAGCTGTTGCCAAAGGCCCCAAAAATATTCCATTCAGCTGACACTTCTGGAAGCAGACTAGGATATTTCCTTCTCAGTGTTTCATTGATACAAGCCTTGTCACACACCCTGCAAACATGAACTTTAAGTTGCTTCTACTCAATGAACAGATCAGATGCCAATAGGGCAAACATGCTGGGAAAGATTTAATACGTACTATTAAGAGGAAATCATTGAGAAACTGATAGTTCCTCATGCTAATGGAAGTGTCCCAACAAATATGCATCTACTAAATTCACTATTCTTCCACAAGAGCAGTTTTAGAACATTATTCTGAACAGATCAACAATGTTTAGAAAAACATGCATTGTATTTGCTCATTTTTCTCCCAGGCTTTCAATTAACAATGGCCAACATGAAGGCTTTCCTGAGTTCCATGTTTGCTTTCCAGATTTGTGAGATTCAGATAGCTTGGAGCCACTATGTAATCATAATGATTTCCCCCTATTCTCCAACTAGGCCATTCCAGCACTGTAGGAGTATTGTGCTGCATTGATAATCCCCTTGAGAAGACCTCAGTGAAAGCCTAGTGGGTGTGGTAGTATGAAACATGGAGGGACACGATGCTCTTCAGCATGAGGACAGCATTAAGGATTAAACTCTCCCAATTTGCAGCAAGAGAGGGGCAAGAAGCTTGGTAGATGTCCTGGTACCAGGACCAGGACTGCACAGGGGAAATGCAGCAGAAATTGATCAGCTCTTAGCTCCTGAAGACCACTGTGAATACATGAAGCATGTTATCTCTTTCGAGAAAAACAAAAATGAAAGCCAGGCCATCTCTCTATCAGGAAGGTGAACAGTGCTGTGCACATACAAATAACGTACTGAAAATATACATGGAACAAAGTACTAGGCCTCATACACCTTCATTCAAGTGTCATCAAAACTTTGCTCTAGGTGAGCCTACCATAGCAGGTGGGTTGGACCAGATGATCTTCAGAGGTCTATTCCAATATTTACCATTCTGTAATTCTATGACCAAAATCTGGTTCCTAAAAAGCAACATGAGTTACTTTCCTTTGCGGTATGTCCTAGAAAGGACAAGTCAAACACTTCTCCAAAACTGAACTCTGTCTGCTTCCAGTTCTTGGCTTCTCCTCAGCTCCACTTTTTGGTTTTGGTTTGTTTTTTTGGTTTTTTGTTTGTTTTTTTTTTACTCAATTTTAGTCTGCTTTTCATCCATGAGCTGTTTTGATAGGCTGTTTAAGTATCACTGCTCAGTACCCCACGCAGAAGGAACATACTGCTAGATCTCCGTTTACCTTTAGTCTTTACCTAGTGGAATTAATTTGCCCTAATTTCCTTAGTCTTAGTGGAAGCTGTCTAGGTATAATCTAGTTTGTCGTGTGCTCTATCATGAAGAGAGAAAACCAGCAAGCTCCAGAGGACAGCAGCTGTGATGCGCAACCGGTTGGTTCGGGTGGGTGTGATTCTCAACCGCTGCCCGTAGAGGGCGCTGCGGTGAGTTCCCTGAGCTCGCACTGATGCAATTCCTCTGCCTGCAGTTAGACGAAACAGGTTTCCACCTTCAGCATCATGTTGATCCACCCTCCCGAATTACAGCTGGGGCATGAAGCTGCTTATTAAAGGCTTATTAAAATATCCAGTCTTTGCTGATGAGACAAAATAGAAAAGGTCATCTGATACTGGCTTTAAGTAGGCCAAGGGTCACAAGAGATAAGATAAAATATAATTATCAACTGCTAGCTGCATTTTCATGCCCAGCCTACTAACTCCACAGTGGATTGCAAGAGTCTAGCATTTTTGTAATCAAGTCACAGATGAATAAAATCAGTCACAAAGGCTGATCCCTGTGACAGCTCTCACCGGTAGTGGGTCTCAATTCACAGAGTATTTTCTATGCTCTTGCACTAATAAAACATTCCTGCAAAGCAAACCTTATTACTATGGGAAGCTATTATTTTTAGATTTCTTATCAACTATAACAAGGCTCAACTTGGGAATGAGTACTCTTTTTGCTTAACAAAGTACAGCAACAATGCTGACTCTTCATCTCTTTTTCTGCGATAAAACCCTGCCATATTTTAACCACATTTTGCAAAGCAGCTCTGATATCTAACTGTCACAATCACAGCTCTGGGGACCTCTCAGGGGACCTCCTCCTTGGTGTCAGCCTTTGACTCATGCAGAGGTAGTTGATGAAGAAATTTGTCTTTGGTGCAACTGAATGAGGATTCGTTAGCTAATGTGGCAAGGTCATGTAGCTGGAGCTATTTTACAGAAGCACCATTAACTTCTGACCTGTACCTTGTTTGCGGCTTTAGAGGAGAGAAAGTTTTTCCTGGTCAGCATTTGGACACTGATCTCTCTCATCCACAAGGATGCCAAAGTAGATAGTAGCTGCTCTGATTACATCCTTCCTATGACAGGCAAAACTACCACAAACTGAGCTCACTTGGTAAGGAGACTTTTTTTTTTTTCTTTACAACTTACAGCCTAATGACTCCAAATTATCACACAGAAGTACCACAGGCAGTGCACACCTGTAGCAGTTCCACATACTCAGTGAAACAGAGCTGGATCATACATTGAGGTGTTGCTCCTTTTGCCATAAAGATTGTTTTATCTTTCTTTAATCTGCTGTGTTCTGTTACTCAAGAGTCCCTTGTTCACATGTACTAAAAGCATACTGAACTACAGAAGAGGACTGAGGTGGCAGGTCCATCCTGTTAACAGGTAGAGGATGCAGGCTGTCACCCTTTAGTCTTTCTTTGCTTTGGTACTGTGCTGCTCTGCTCACCAGATGAAGCTGTCCAGGATGTCCAAAAGGATATCTCTATCTGGATGTGCTGTAGTGCTTTGAAAACAATCTAGGCAACTAGTGACATTATACTAAGTGTTCTCACATTCATTTCCTTTCCTCAAACTTTTTGTCTTTCTTCAGAAAACAGAACATGACAAATCTCCACAAACAATTCTACATTTAATTGTAAGACATTTAAAATTTCTCTCTCTTGCCAAAATGGAGACAGACTACACTCCTCCCTCCCCAGATGTTCCCTCAGGAACGCTCTGTACTTTCCTCTAACTGTTCACTACGTTCACTGGAGTCCAGCTGCAAACAATGTCACAGTTCTGCATCTGGATTTCAAATTGGTGACGAATTCGTGGCTGTTTTCCCAGACAAAGCAATTAAATGGCACCTGTAAAACCCATTACCAAAATCTCTGGAAACATTGGTTCACCCAGACAAAATTCTGTTCTCAATATTTCTCGGTCTAAAATTCCAGGATTAAACTGGGATTTTATAAACATTTAGGGAGAAATCAGTCCCAGGTTCACTTGTTGCCTCTTTCCCTCTCCCCTCTAACTCCCTAGTATTATGTTCTGATTTTTAATTTTTGCTTTGTTTATATCTTGATTCCACTTGATCCACAAACTGACTTGACTTTAGAAAAGACTTTAGGTATTAAGGGAACTCAGCTGTTAGCCTCCACCTTTCACAGACCAGTGAAATTCCAAAGCTACTACTTTGCATCAGATGCTGGACTAGAAGTGACAGTCTGCTTTGTTTTCAATGCTTGTTAAAGGATCAGCAGAGAAAAGCTTAGACTAACACAGCCCTGTGATTTGGACAAAAGAATTTTCTTGAATTACAGCTTCATATTATGCTGAACTGGTCTTAGAATAACCCAAATTACCTGCACCACTTGAAGAATCATTTCACATTCTCTTTGTACATTCTTCTCTAAGAATGTATGCACTTGGTATTTTGAGGGGTTTATACTCCAGGCAGCCAAGCAGACTTGTGGATTTGATACCCCTGTAGGGTGCAGAACTAAGATAAGAGTTCAGTTATGGAGAAACAAGCTGCCTTCATTATTTTGCAGTGCAGCTTTCCTTTTCTATTCACAGGTCATGTCCTGTTACTGTGCGGGAAAAGCCACATTCAAGTGACAGTTTTCTAAGCAAGAAGAGAGATGAGAAGAAACTTACTCCTCTCTAAAACTATCCAAGAAAGAAGAAAGTGACATTGGTATGTTGCCGTGTTCCAGATCTGTCCACTGAACACTCTCTGGGGAGCTACAGTTAAGGTTTCAAAATGTGAAGCAATCTCAAAAGCACTGTCAATCAATCACCTGCTGACTAAAATATCTCAGTGACTATTACCAAGACAAGACTTTCTTCTTTGTCTACATTTAGCTCATATCTAAGGCTGAACTATAGTGTCTAGACTGAATTAAACCTAGAATGCTTTTCTAGCAGTAGCTATGAATTTAGTGTTTCCAAGATCATTTAGCAACTACACATTGTCCAAAATGGGTATAATGCTAATTTACTTAGCATAGAGGTGTCAAACGTCAAATCAATAAGCTACATCTGACTTAACAAGCTGGTTAATCTGGACCAGCTCTTCGTGCTCTCTTTCCCAGAGCTCCCTGTGCTGGTTTGAGGCTAATCAGAATATTTTAATAGAGAAAATTATACTATAGGCTGTGAAAAGGAAACAGTGATGATGTCTACTTCACTCATAGGCTTGCTGAGATGTTGAAGAGTAAGAACTCAAAACATAGATAAGTCAGTCGTCTCTTGGGCTGTCTAGCAGCTTCTGGCTTTCTCCTCTCTGCTGAGTAACCTCACTAACCACTTTACTTCTAACCCCCCGGCCCATCCTCCAAACTCACCTTGCATGTAAGGCGAACCTTGGGGTAAGGTATAGGGGTGGGGAGAAGGTGGAAGGGTGGTTGGAAGCCCCTCCTGGGGTCTCTGATTTCTGGGAGGGGTGTTGTGTTTCTGTATTACCTTTAACTTGTATATTTCTGTAACTATTCCTGTCTATTGTGTCTATCTCTGCTTGTACATTGTGCTGAGCTGTAAATAGAGCTTCAGTCCTTAACTTCCAGCTGGCTGAGTTCTAGTCTGGGTCATTTCTCAAAGTGTGGGGGTCGGGGAACTCCCAAACCATCACACTCCCACAGTGATAGGAGGGAACTGCCAGGACCATCCAGCCTTGGCTGCAACCTTCCCACTGTCAGGACTCACAGTTACTCCCGTTATAGGGTGACATCTGGAAACGGGCTGGAATCATTGCTCGGAAAACGGCATCCTTCACCTGGCTCTTTTCCAAGGCATTCTCAGAGATAGTCAAAAAGTCAGCAGAAACAATATTCACATCTTTTAAGAGTTGCATTTGCATAAATTCAAGTCCTCAAGACATTGTAATGCAAGAAGATTAAGTGAATGCCTATGTGCTTGTGTGACCTGCTGTATGAAGATCAGGTGCTAGGCACTTAGTCTACCACCTATTCTACTATTGTGGTTTGCATTACATGTGCCTTTAATTAAAAGGCAGTGCATCCATTACAGGTAATAGCACACAATTTCAGCACTTAGTCTAGAAATGGTTAACATTATGCCACATGAACCTATGCAAACCAGCACTGGAAAATTTGCAAGCCTCTGAATGTGGAAAGCAGACAAAGCAGTTTAAGCCCATTAAAACAGGGTGGGTGTAACCACTTAAAGCATGCCCTAACCACCCAAGCACTTAAAAAATAATATTTGTATTAACATTTCTTGTCTAATTGGTGCTTCTTTGTCTCAATATATATTTATCACTGATGTGGGAGAAATATGAAGAAAATTATGAGTTGCAGGCTTTGTGGTTTTAAGGTATCGTTCAAGGTTTTAATGCTCAGCATGTTGCCATCTCCCCATGCAGGCAGTGCTGGGATATACAGCCAGAGTCAGCTTTTGTGCCCATCCAGTTCCTTCTCAGCTTCTCTGTTGGTTCACAAAGCATCTTTCATGCCACTATTTGAGTCTGCATTCTGCGGGTTGGTGACACTGTGGCTGGACTCCTCCATTCACAGCCCAGTATCCATTTTGTTATCTCAGATTCACAGACTGCATCAGGTTGAAAGAGACCCTCAGAGGCCATCTTGTCTAGCCCCTCTTTAGTGAGCAGGGTCACCTCCAACTAGATCAGGCTGCCCAGCTCCATATCAAGTCTGATCATGAATGTCTTCAGGGATGGGGCCCACAACCCACATCCCCACAACCTATTTCAGTATTTCACCTTGTGAAGAATTCCTCCTAATGATTAGCCTAAATCTACCCTGCTCCAGTTTCAAACCATTGCTTCTCATCCTGTCTCTACAGGCCCTTCTAAACAGCCCCTCCCCAGCCTTCCTGTAGGCCTCCTTCAGAGGCTGAAATAGAGTCCTCAGTGCCTTCTCTTCTCCAGGCTGAACAGCCCCAATTCTTATAGCCTGTCTTCACAGGAGGTGTGCTTCAGTCCTCTGATCATCTTTGTGGCCCTCCTCTGGACCTACTCGAGCAGGTCCACATCCTCCCTGTGTTGGGTTCCCCAGAGGTGGACACCTAACTCCATGTGAGGTCTCACCAGACCAGAGAAGAGCAGAGGAGCAGAATCACCTCTCTTCATCTGCTGGCTGCTCTTCTTTTGATGCAGCCAAGGATGCCATTGGCCATCTGGGCTGCAAGTGCCCATTACTGGCTCACATCCAGCTTCTCATCTACCAGTACCCCAAGTCCTTTTCTGCAAGACTGTTCTCAATCACCCCTCTGCCTGGATTGATACTGAGGATTGCTCGAACCTAGGTGCACAACTTTGCACTTTGCTATTATTGAACCTCACTAGCCCTAACTGAAGATAATAAAATCTGTAGGAAAGACAACAGAAATTACTAAATGCCTGAAGTTAAAATGTAAAGAGAATAACTACTAGCTGACTCTCAACCTAATCTATAAGAGGTTCAGGAACTCTACACAGCATCTGCCATGCGGTGAGAGGCCTGCGTTATCGCAGCACATCTAGTGAAATCAATGAAAGGCTGAACAAAAGAAAGTAAGTGTTCAATAACTCACTACAAGTCTGAGCAGCTGATCTGGTTTCTGAAGAAACAACATTTCTTAAAGGGTTGATTTTTCATGCACATTAGTTCTATGTAAGTCATACTAGAATTGCCTGTACTGTGGGGTAGAAGAAGACAATGAATTTTTTTTTTTTTTTTTAAATATATATAAAGTTCTCTGAGGAGGAATTATGTCTTTTCTAAGAGGGCGGTATGTGGAATTCTTTACTTTGGTCTCTTTAGAAATGCCGAGATCCCATGAGGCACATTCTTCCTTCACAGATTATACTCCCCTTGGAGCAATTAGCATACAGCAGCTGTCTTCTTTCCATCAGCAAATCCTGTACCAGGCTTGTTGGTTCTGCTGTGGAAATATAAACCATGTCAGTGTTGATATTCACATTCAGAGCAGTAAAGGGCAGGGAGCTGAGGATTTCAGGTTAGTTCACACTATTGTATGAATAGTTGGGTTCGATTCCTTGTAATCTTATAAGGAAAAATTATGTCTGCTTCTCCCTTTCTTGCTTATTCTATAATCCACCAAACAGATGTGCTAAGCAATTCAGAGAAAACTGCTTTGTAAAATACAAAATCTGAGTCATGGAACAGTCCACAGTGGTGAATGTAGCATTTGTACCGTCTCCAGTATCTAATTTCTAAGGTCTTTCTAGAACATAACTTTGGCACATCCTTGATGCATGTTTGGATCAAGGACATGCACACATTTCTCTTGTCTTCCTGTGCCCACTTTGCATGATCCTCGTAAATGCTGGACAAAACCACATGCCTGTCACAGACAGCATCCCAGGGAATATTTCCCAAAAGGGAGACAGATGCTTTTTTTTTGTGGAAATGTGGAAGCAACCGTAGAGGGAGCAGTTATCAGGAGAACTCTCTCAGCCAAAACACTTCCCAAAGCTCCTGCTGAGGCAAGGAGGCTCTGCACCACTTCCAACGCAGCCGGTGCCACGCCATGCTCTGCTGACTCAGGGCTGAGACTCATCTCCAGCAGCCTCCTACCTGGCTGATGCAATCGTGCTGTACTTTCAAATAATTTCAACCACCTGCCTTTCACCTGGGAGGTGTGTGCAACAGAGAGCAAGCATGGCAGGAGCCTTGGGTAACTTTAATTCATGTTGCAAAATGCTGGTTATTGGGCAAAGATAAATGCACTTTAAGCCTCATCATCTTGTTGCTTTAAGAAGTGAAAATGGGTCTGCAAGCGGACCTGAATCACATGGCAGAAATGAGGCCTTTCCACAGCTGGTTTGGAACAGAATGAATGTCTGTGATTCTGCCCCTTTCTTCTGCTCTCCTCAGACCTCACCTGGCATCCTCTGTGCAGTTCTGGAGCCCCCAGCAGAGGGAGGACATGGATATGTTGGAGCAGGTCCAGAGGAGGGCCGCGAAGATGCTCAAAGGGCTGCAGCAGCTCTCCTATGAAGACAGACTGAGGGAGTTGGGCTCTGCAGTCTGGAGAAGAGAAGGCTCCCAGGACACCTTAGAGTAGCCTTCCAGCATCTGAAGGGAGCCTACAGGAAGGCTGGGGAGGGACTATTGACAAGGTCTTGTAATGACAGGACAAGGGGCAATGGGTCTGAACTGGCAGAGGGGAGATTTAGACTGGATGTTAGGATGAAGTTCTTTCCAGTGAGGGTGGTGAGACACAGGCACAGGTTGCCAAGGGAGGTTGTGGCTGCTCCCTCCCTGGAGGTGTTGAAGGCCAGGTTGGAGGAGGCCTTGAGTGCTCTGCACTAGTGGGAGGTGTCCCTGCCTATGGCAGGGGGGTGGAACTAGATGATCTTTGAGGTCCCTTCCAACCTTACCATTCTATGATTCTCTGATTCTATGTCCCAGGAAAAATCACCTCCCCAGTATCTTCTTTGCTGACCTGTTTTTGAGTGTGGTTGCAATAAGCCAAACAATCTTAGTTTTATACCAAGCAAATGTTAAAGATGCTCTGGAAGCAGCTCCTATGTCATAATATTGACACCATAAATGTGGATACAATGCAAGAGTAAAGTCTTTAGTCACTGTGTTCTCAAAATCATGTGGTACTTCAAGAAAAAAAGAAGTGACATCTAAGTGTATCAGTGTGATCACAATCTCTTGGGAAGTGACATTCTCTTTTCTTTTTGGGCTCTGTGTTCTCTTCTGTTTATCTTTCCTATCTTTCCCTGCTCATTTTGTCTGCTTATACCGAAGACAAGTCAGAGAATACAGGCAGTACTTGAGGATTTAAAAAAACCCAAAACTTAAAGGCATTGAAAACTACAATGTTTCAATGGGAAAGAGAAAGTAAATTCAGCTAGTAAATAACTTCTTCCTGGCAAAGCACTGAAGTACCGGATGTAGTGCCAGGGAAGCGTCATGCTACTTTTTACCTCAAAGTCCTATCCAGTTTTCTTCCACTATCCTATGTTCTCCTCTCATGGTACCTGCTGGACTCCTGGCATCTGTATCCAACTATTTTATGGGACAGACTCTTGCCTACTGGATACTTCGATTTGTGCTTCACTCTAGACAACTCAGTCTAATATCACTTACTATAATATCCTTATTGCGATTGTCATTCCAGTGTATTATTTACACTGCCCTTTAAGTTACGGATTTTTCAGAGTTCAGAATGCTTCCCTTTCACCAAATTAGCACCAGAAGGAAGTGGTAGGATTTGCCCTAAGCCTTCATTCTGGGGTTATGAAGACAGAGAACATGGAGGGGACAGAAGAAACAAGGGCCACTCCTTAAGCCAACAGATAACGTAATCCAGGACAGCAACTGCGATTTCATTTATTCTACAGAGACATCACTGAAATTAGAAGGACACCTTTATGAAGAAAGTTGACAGAATTATAGCTACCATGTTGCCACAGTACAGGCAAACACACAGGTCAGGGATTGGACTGGATAATCTTTGACACATCTCTTCTGATCAGATATGTTCTGTGACTGTGATTTTCTGTAGAGTCAGTCCAGAGCAGGCTGCAGAAAACCTTGTTATTGTTGCAAAGTCACTACTGAAGAAATAGTAACTAAAAAAAATACTTTAGACTGTTAGGCGTGGTTTTCATTTTTGTTATGGTTAAATTTCTTTTGGAAATAGTAGTTTTCTCAAATGAACATAGAGATTCTGGGACTCCCTGAAAGGAGGCTGGACCCAGGTGAGTGTTGTTCTCTTCTCCCTAGTAACAAGTGATATAACTTACCACTGTTCCAGTTGCACATAGTTTTAATTCCACAATTCCAATAGCTAGAAAGCCTCAAAAGGATGTTTTCCAGACATGCAGGTCAATATGCAGGTCAGATATGCAGTTGTTCAGGAGCTGCACTTTGAGTACATCCTAAAGCCATAAATTTAACCCACTCTAAAAAAGGGTGAAGAGATGAGACAAGGAATCTGCAACAGAAGGATAGGAGGAAGCTTACTAATGGGGGAGGAAAAAAAAGAAGAGGAAATCTTAGTCAGAGTGCCAGCCTGACACCACAGGCATCAGGTCCTTCTTCTGATGGATGCTTTGGCTTTTGGGCAGAGTTAATGGGGCTTTTGGGAGTGCCAGAGCTCAAGTAGTAGGTCTAAAAATATCTTTTAAACAAAGGAAAATACTGACATAACTTTCTGATGCTAAAGACCTCTGCAGCAGGAGTAGCATCACCAAAATGTGTGACTCATGTACTGTAGGACAGTCACCACCTCTGCCACCGCGCCAGCTCGTTGTGCACTCAGGCTGGACATCTGCCTGTCCAGCAATGCCATGCAGCACTGCCAATGCCTCTTGGGTCTGCCAAACAGCAGACTTTCAGAGCCTTATAACTAATGAAACCAAGCCAAATGCTCACCACTGTCAAGCATAAGACACCCCCTCCAGTGAGGCTTACATCTGGCTCACTCCATGCTTTTTAATTTTTTAATGCCATATTTGCTCAAAAGCACTGAGTGAATTTATCACAGGGAAGTCATTTTCTCAATCTTCTCAGTAAAGTCAGCCAACAAACCAGAAATTCTTCCAATAGTCTTTTTTTTCCCCTTAAACTCAAGACATATGCAAATAGAAAGATTACTTTATTTCGGAAGTATTCTACTGAAGTATGTTCTCTTCAGAAGTATGTTCTCCTCATGAAAAATGGAACCTGAAAAGAAAATGTGTAAGCAACCACAGGAATTCTGATGCTCCACTTATCTTACAAGAAAATTAGACAGATTTGCTTGTGTGAATGCATGGAAAATTGAACTGAGTGTGCATTCTTCTTGGCAGCCACCTCAGTAATGTATTAGTACCCCCCAAAAAAAAGTGTTTATAGAAGAAATAAATTATACTTTGATAACAGATTTTTTTTGCACCCACAGTAAGCAAACACATGCACAAAGCAGCACACCCTATTTTTCCTCTTTGCAAAAAACTTCATGTCTCTTGAAGTTTTTTTTAAAAAAAAAAGTTACTTTGTCCACAAGAACATGCATGAGGCTCTCATTGACCTTCCTACTGAAAGATGCCAAATTCTCCAGCCTGTCAGTTTCTATGTCAGTTGTAACACTCTTTCCAAGTACATAATCTCCTCGTGTATGTGCAAGCTACTCATCAGCAAGGCTGTTTTAGAAATAAGCTATCTGGAGTACTGTGTACAGTTCTGGAGACCCCAGCACAGGAAGGACATGGAACTGTTGGACCGGATCCAGAGGAGGCCACAAAGATGCTCAGAGGGCTGCAGCAGCTCTGCTGTGAGGACAGGTTGAAAGAGTTGGGGGTCTGCAACCTGGAGAAGAGAAGGCTTCCAGGACACCTTAGAGTAGCCTTCCAATATCTGAAGGGGGCTACAGGAAGGCTGGGGAGGGACTATTGACAAGGTCTTGTAATGACAGGGCAAGGGGCAATGGGTTTGAACTGGCAGAGGGGAGTTTTAGACTGGATGTTAGGACAAAGTTCTTTACATTGAGGGTGGTGAGNGGACCCGCTCCAACACTTCCATGTCCTTCCTGTGCTGGGGGCTCCAGAACTGCACACAGGACTCCAGGTGGGGTCTGAGGAGAGCAGAGCAAAGGGGCAGAATCACCTCCCTTGCCCTACTGCCCACACTGCTCTTGGTGCAGCCCAGCACTCAGTTGCTGTCTGGGCTGCATTCACACTGCAGGCTCATGTTGAGCTTTTCATCCACCCAGACCCCCTTAGAGAAACTGAAGAAAAAGGGCCTAGAAAGTTTCTTCTTTCCTGTACCTTGCAGGTGCCAGACAACCTACCTGTGGGATGCTTACTCATTCCTTATGCCAAACATTCTGTTTTTCATTGGCAGAGCATTTTTAAAGGACCTCAGTTGATATTTTTCTGTGTGAAAAAGAGCAAAAGCATTTTTCCTTCTGTGAAACTTCCTAGTATGTTTTTCAAGCCTTGTAAAAATTAAGTTAACAAAAAGGAAAAATAAGCTAATTGATCTGGGCAAAATTTCCTTTAGCAGTATGAAGCAGTATAAAGTCTCAACCTAGCAATCTTCCTTGAAATTTACCGCACATTTTGAATGCATTTGAATGAGTCATTGTTGCTTACTGCAAATTCCTGACCCTATCCTCAAAATGATCACAAATTAAATGTTTGCTTTTAAAACTGCTGCCTGCACCTATGCCCATAGCATACCCTTGCCTTCAGGAGACATTGCTTTCATTATCTATCTTGATACCCAGTATCATAGCAAGAGATGCTTTTAAAGCATCCCCCCAAAAAGTATGCAGCTCAGTTGACACAGAAATCTGGATAAAACTATCACAGAATTCAATAGGCAGCAAACAGCTTTCAATTTGTTTTGGAGTTCCTAGGAGTACCTCAGGTACCACTTTCATGATCAGAGACTTAACGCACAGTTGCAGAGGGCTAACTGCATAGAAGCATGATTTTGCTCAAGGTAGATTTTCTTCTAACATAAGAGTTGACCAAAAGATTAAATTGAAAGACCAAACAGTCTGGCTGCTAAACTGGAAGACAACAGTGGCCTTGAAAGCTTCCTTTTTCTGTTTGTTGTTTTGTTTTGTTTTTTAATGGAAAAAAATAATATTTTTTTTAATAATACTTTTGACTGTTAGGTGTGGTTTTCATTTTTGTTTTGGTTAAATTTTTGGAAGCAGTAGTTTTCTCAAATGAACATAGAGATTCTGTGAGTCCCTGAAAGGAGGTTGGACCCAGGTGAATGTTGTTCTCTTCTCTCTAGTAACAAGTGATATAACAAGAGGAAACGGCCTCGGATTGCACCAGGGGAGGTTGAGGTTGAACATGAGAAGAAACTTCTTCACTGAAATGGTCCTCAGTCACTGGAACAGGCTCCTGAGGGAGCCTAGAGGTGTATCAAAGAGTCAGAGATGTGTTGCTGAAAGACATGGTATAGCAACAGACTGGGCAGAATTAGAGAATGATCAGATTCCATGATCTTAAAGATCTTTTCCGAACAAAATAATTCTATGATTCCATACTTCAGAGCACAGCTCCAAGAAGAAAACCTTGCCTCATAGTGTCAGCCTCCCCAGCACTTAGGCCACAGGAGACAGCCCTGGAGCCCTAGACATCCACTAGCACAACACAGCCACCACTATCAGCAAAGTTAGGTCACCATGGTGTGAGCTCATTCAAGGGCAGACACTGGGGCCTGCAATCTTTTTGGAAGATAGCTAAAATAAAAACAATATTTACTGGAGCAAGAGGGAGGTTTCTAGTGCTCTACTGGCTACCACTTAAACTTGTGCAATGACAGCTCTTGCTTGGGTCCCTGAAGGCTCTCCAGCAGCAGGCAGGCTGCTCCCCATCTCCAGCCCAGATTGCTGTCAAGAGAAAACTGGAGCCCAAAAATGTCTGAGCAGGATTTTGGGCATAGTTTGTCTCAGTGTGATCCTTCAGCACTGGCACCAGCCCAGGCAAAGCTGGGTTCCCATGGGCTTCTCAAGGGCAAGAGCCATGGCCCAGCAGCCATGTCCAGCATCCAGAGGCTACACCTGGCCCTGCTCACTGCTAGTTTGTGTGCAGCCATCTCCATCTGCAGAGCTGATGATTCCTCCTGCATGCACACACAGCCATGCCCCTGCTTGGTGGATTTCTACCAGGACTAGTAAGTTCCCAGCCCAGCACTCATGTAGGCTTTGTGCCTTTGCCTTCCCAGCCAAGTGAATCCTGCACGGCAGCGCAGTGAAGAGGGACATGATGGAAACAGTATCTCCTGTTTAGCAGGTTTCCGCCATGTGTTTCCACAGACAACCCAGTGTTTTCTGTGACACATGGGCTTCAGCACCAGTACACATCCCAAAGCACAAGTTACTTTACAGCAAACTCTCATGCAGTGTCTCCACAGCATCACCTGAATCATAGAATCACAGAATGGCAAGGTTGGAAGGGATCTCAAGGATCATCTAGTTCCAACCCCCTGCCATAGGCAGGGACACCTCCCACTAGTACAGGGCACTCAAGGCCTCCTCTAACCTGGCCTTGAACACCTCCAGGGAGGGAGCAGCCACAACCTCCCTTGGCAACCTGTGCCAGTGCCTCACCACCCTCACTGCAAACAACTTCCTCCTAACATCCACTCTGAATCTCCCCTCTACCAGTTCAAACCCATCACCCCTCGTCCTGTCATTACAAGACCTTGCAAATAGTCCCTCCCCAGCCTTCCTGTAGGCCCCCTTCAGATACTGGAAGGCTCCTCTAAGGGGTCCTGGAAGCCTTCTCTTCTCCAGGCTGCAGAGCCCCAACTGTCTCGGCCTGTCCTCCCAGCAGAGCTGCTGCAGCCCTCTGAACATCTTTGTGGCCTCCTCTGGACCCGGTCCAACAGTTCCATGTCCTTCCTGTGCTGGGGTCTCCAGAACTGTACACAGTACTCCAGACGTGGAATGTGGAATGTGGAACATGGACCAGAAAGAACCTGTTTTACTCCTCTCTCTTGGATGCTATAGCTGCACACACATAACTAGGCACTGATCGCTTCAGTTGCTGATATGGAAACCGAATTAAATGTGCAGAGCAGGAGGACAAGTTTGAAAAATCTGAGTGAAAGACAAAAATGTCTGGCGACTTGTATGGCCAGAAGATAAACAAGCTAAACTCAAATAGCCTTTCTAAAGGACAACTCCCAATTCGAGTGAGTTCAGCAAAAGTGCAACTCCAGAGAGACCAAATGTTCTCTTGTTGACCATATTTGTTTTTTTTTTTAATAAGAGTGAGTCTCTGGTATTAACCATAAATAGTGACTTTAAAAGACTGGATAAACTTGGGTAGCTGTGGTTCTGATCACAGGGAGTGCTTCGTGAACTTGCCTGTAGAAAGTAAGTGGAAATTTAATACTATTTATATTGCTTGAAGGCAGAGACCTGGTTGAAACTGCAGTCCCATTGATGTTTTAGCTGCCTGTGCTCTAAAATGCAATAATAATGAAACAATCTGAGGGATTAATTCCTGAGGCTTAGAAGTATTTTTGCCAAGAAGGTAAACCTCATTCCCAGGCCAACAAATTCCTCATTTTCTAAATTTCACAGAGCAACTAAAACTGAGTATTTGCTTGAATTCAAGGCAACAGGTAAATAATATGCAGAGGAAGGAGTGTCACAGACAACAGAGTAAGCATTACAATTCCTTCTAATAAGAAATGAGACCAGAAGCTCCTGTTCCTGGGTGTAGCTATTTGAAAAGTGAAAACAAAAACGAAACCCAAGAACACCTACTTGCTAATCTGAGCCAAAGGGCTAGAAACTGCTTCTAGCCTTACAGACTCAATTTAGTGGTACAAATCAAGCACAGGCCCATTATGGAGAAACGTCGATGCCCGAGATACATAGATCTAGATATACAGATATACAGAGAGATTTATTGATACGTATATTCAGCTTAAGGGGCTCTGGGAAACCTGTTCTGGTTGGAGATGTCCCTGCTTACCACAGCAGGCTTGGACTAGATGACTTTTAAAGGTCCCTTCCAACCAAAAGCATTCCATGATAGCACCTCTTTTCTCTAAGCTAACACTGTTCTTCTGCTTCCACTTTATATTAGGAGTAAGATGACGAAAAAATTCCTGACTACATTTGGCGCTGATTAAGAAAACCTGCAGTAAGCTGCAGGCTTCAGGTATGAAGAGTCAGCATGAGGAGTTGCCTTTGCAGCTCACAGTCAAATGGCAGTGGGTGAGAATACAATACAGATGGGTTTAACCTGCTCTCTATAAAGGATCCACTTTTGTCAGTGTATCGTTTTCCCATGGCATCTTTAAGATAAAATTTCTTTTTGATACAGAAGGCAACGTGTTAAATACACTTCTCTCAGACTGAAGAAACCTCTCCTGCCCAACTTTTGTGGAATTTGTGAAGGAAGATTAAAGTTATGAGGAACAAGAGAAACATTCAGCAAGGCAAAAAATGGATTTTGAAGAAACCTACTGGAATTTCTACACGTGACACACCTACATTGTAAATGACAGAGAAACGCACAGTTGGGTAATTCAGCCCCCTCCACCATAACGCATTAGAAGCCAGCACCATTCATCCAAAAGTGCACATTCTCATCAGCTGGGAAATGTGCAGATCCTAGTGGGCTGCCTGAATGGTAAGTTGTTTGCAGCCCACTTAATAGTGAATAATACAGCTTTGGGGAGGTGACAGTTATAAATCTATGGTGTTCACCGATGAGAAAAATAACCTTTATCAAGTATTTACCACAGAGCAAGATCTGGGATGTGTCAGTTACCTGGAAACAGCTGTACCTCTTGTGCAGACCTTGACTACAAAATGCTATCAAGTTTTATTATGCCTGGAGGAGCATTTGGCAGGCTCTACTTGATAAGGTCTCGTGACATATCACTTCCACCATAATTATTCCTAACTACAAACCCTACACCCCTGTCTGGGTAAACTGCCCTCTTGTAAGATGAGTGAGAAGCCATCCTCATGGAATTCAACAAGGTCAAGTGTAAGGTCCTGCACCTGGGTAGGCGCAATCCCAAACACAACTCCAGGTTGGGTGGCAAATGGTTGAGAGCAGCCCTGAGGAAAAGGACCTGGGGGTCTGGGTTGATGAAAAGCTCAAGATGAGCCTGCAGTGTGAGTGCAGCCCAAACAGCATCTGTGTGCTGGGCTGCATCAAAAGCAGTGTGGGCAGCAGGGCAAGGGAGGGGATTCTGCCCCTTTTGCTCTGCTCTCCTCAGACTCCATCTGCAGTCCTGTGTACAGTTCTGGAGCCCCCAGCACAGGAAGGACATGGAAGCGTTAGAGAGGGTCCAGAGGAGGCCACGAAAATGCTCAGAGGGCTGCAGCAGCTCTGCTGTGAGGACAGGCCGAGACAGTTGGGGCTCTGCAGCCTGGAGAAGAGAGGGCTTCCAGGAGACTTTAGAGTAGCCTTCCCATATCTGAAGTGGGCTACAGGAAGGCTGGGGAGGGACTATTGACAACGTCTTGTAAGGACAGGATGAGGGGCAATGGGTTTGAAGTGGCAGAGGGGAGATTTAGACTGGACGTTAGGAGGAAGTTGTTCGCAGTGAGGGTGGTGAGGCACTGGCACAGGTTGCCATGGGAGGTTGTGGCTGCTCCCTCCCTGGAGATGTTCAGGCCAGGTTGGAGGAGGCCTTGAGTGCCCTGTACTAGTGGGAGGTGTCCCTGCCTATGGCAGGGGGTTGGAACTAGATGATCCTTGAGGTCCCTTCCAACCTTACCATTCTATGATTCTATGATAAGTAATTGTGTTCACTTCTGAGTTTGATCCTTGCCTATACTGTGCAAATGAAGACATTCTTATACAGTATTTTACCTCAGAATAACAACAGATCAAAACTGGATGCATGCAGATGCAGTCACCACCTTGTATTTTTTAAGACCCAACTAGAATAAAGTCCTAACTGACTTAACCACTTAACCCTTTAGTAATGGTAGTCCTCTACCAAGCAACAGGCTGGACTAAATGACCTCCAGAAGTGTTTCCAATGCTTACATGAAGCTATAAATTGTGTATACAAGCCTTTATAGGCATTTGGAACACGCTGGGTTTGCATTTGAATTACAATTGTTTTGCAATTGAGCCAAGAACACGAAACTGATGCTATTCCATCGGTGTGTCCAGGACTTCTGGTGACACATGCTGTTGCACATCATACTTCTGTAGATTGCCTAGACATTCCATGGATTGAAGAGGTCTTTTGATTTCAAAACAGGAAAATGGAACATCAACAAGTCAATATGGTCCCTCCCATGTAAGAGGCTTGCAATTAGCTTCAGTTGCTGACCTGACCTGAAACCGCGGGGTCATAGTATCACAGGAGCCGCTGATGGTAGTTTAAGCCCAGAGCAGGAACTTCCAATATGTTGCAAAGAGCACAAAGCCTCCAGAAGAGAGCCAAATAATTACTAAACACAGGTTAAGCCATCTCTTTTATTCCACTGGATGGAAATGTTTTAAAGTCTGTAGGAAGTGTAATACCTCAGTTACGTTTTAATTATTTTCACAAGTGAGGGATCATTTCCTCTGAAGTGTTAACCATGGCAATAAACTCATCCAGACTGAAAGGGAAAGGTGCTAAAGTCAAGATCTTTTTTTATGTTGCGCACTTTCAGAACAGTTTGGGGGCTCAAAGGTCTTCACCCCCTGAGGGTGTTGTGCCAGCAGCACCTGCAAGATGATGCTGAACAATGGAAACTTTCAGGAAGGTTGAAGGAGCTGTAATGGTAAAACTCTCTTGTTTTCTCAGGATCTGAATCTGAGGAGGGAAAAGGAGATTATATCTGTTTCTGCATGTGTCACATTAGTGAGTGTGGTGGCAAAGAGTATCATTTAAGGTGGGGTTCATGAAGCCGTGGGGTTTTTTGCATATTTTTAATCCAAATTAGTGATAGGAAGTGGTTAGCATAGTTTTTAAGTGCATTAGGATGTTATTCCCCTTCTCAGACTTTTACCTCAATTACTTCTGTGACCCTATTACTTCAGTGTGCTGAGTATTCTGATAAATGCCTGTGAGGTAGAGAAGTAATACAATGATATCTTTCCAAAGAGCAGGAAAATCACAGCAGCCACATTTAGATGTTTAAAAGCATGTGAGCACATGACTTTGAAGATCTGTGCATAAGTAATTACATTCTCTCAAAGCAATACAGAAGATTTTTCTTTACTCTGCTCTCCTCAGACCCCATCTGGAGTCCTGTGTACAGTTCTGGAGAGCCCAGCACAGGAAGGACATGGAAGTGTTGGAGCCACGATCATCAGAGGGCTGCAGCAGCTCTGCTACAAGGACCGGCTACAAGAGTTGTGGCTCTGCAGCCTGGAGAAGAGAGGGCTTCCAGGACACCTTAGAGTAGCTTTCCAGTGTCTGAAGGGGGCCTATGGGAAGGCTGGGGAGGGACTATTGCAAGATCTTGTAATGACAGGACAAGGGGCAATGCGTTTGAACTGGCAGAGGGGAGATTTAGACTGGATGTTAGGAGGAAGTTCTTTACAGTGAGGATGGTGAGATACTGGAACAGGTTGCCCAGGGAGGTTGCGGCTGCTCCCTCCCTGGAGATATTCAAGGCCAGGTTGGAGGAGGCCTTGAGTGCCCTGTACTAGTGGGAGGTGTCCCTGCCTATGGCAGGAGGTTGGACCTCGATGATCCTTGAGATCCCTTCCAACCTTACCATTCTATGATTCTATTGATTCTATGATTCTAAGATGAATGTCAATGTCTTATATTCTTGCTCACTAACTGCTCTGACAGTCTTTGTTATTTATTTGCCCAAGAAATGGATGTAATTTGGTGGTCCTCAATAGACAAAGCACTTCCTCATTTTTCTGTTCAAATTTATTAATAGTAGTTTAGTCTTGTAAAAATCATGTGCCATTGTCCTGTCATCCTGAGACTAATACTGTAGTAAATAACAAACAATGCTCCAGCAGGAAATGTTATCATCGATACTACCTGCACTTGTAGGCTAAAAGGGGTAAAACTTTCTGTGCTGGTTTGAGACTAATTGGAATATTTTAATGGAGAAAATTATATTACAGGCTGAGAAAAGGAAACACTGGTGATGTCTGCTTCACTCATAGGCTTGCTGAGATATTTAAGAATAAGAACTCAAAACATAGATAACACAGTCCCTGGTGCACAGCATCTCAGTCTAGCATCTTCTGTCTCTTCTCCTCTCTGCTGAGTAACCTCACTAACCATTTTCCTTCTAACTCCCCTGGTCAATTCTCCAAACTCACCTTGTGGGTAAGCCAAACCCTGGGGTAAGGTATAGGGGTGGGGAGAAGGTGGAAGGGTGGTTGGGAGCCCCTCCTGGGGTCTCTGATTTCTGGGAGGGGTGTTGTGTTTCGGTATTACCTTTAACTTGTATATGTCTGTAACTATTTCTGTCTATTGTGTCTATCTCTGCTTGTACGTTGTGCTAAGCTGTAAATAGAGCTTCAGCCCTTAACTTCCAGCTGGCTGAGTCTAGTCTGGGGGATTTTACAAAGTGGGGGGGGGCAGGGAACTTCCAAACCATCACACTTTCTTATCTAAAGCTTTAGGAAAATACAAATTTGATTTTCAACCAGACACAAAGCTAACAGGGAGTTGCTTGATTTTTAAACAGGAGAGGGAGAAGAATAAACCTGTGCTGAAAACCGTACCATGATCATGCTTTCTTCTATTATCTCAAATGTGCTGACAGAAATGTGTGTTTTAATAAGGAAAATAACATCTTCAGTACAAGACAATCAGTCAGAAGCATCTGTATTGTTGGGGAGGGAATGTAGCATTGCTCTTGCATACTGAGTTATTTACAGGCATTTTTCATTTTTGTGCAACTTACTTGCAATAAGAAACATGCTGGCAATGTGTTGAGAAATCACTATCTAACACTGACTTGGCTCTCCTCAGTGCATGATTCTTCTACTCTAAAAGCCAGTGTGAATCCTGAGCACAAACTTTGCACTGTATCATTTCCCAAGGCAAAAGCCAAGAGTGCTCCAAACTGGAACTCTGCACAACATAGGGCATTGACTAAATAGTTCTCAAATTGTACAGAATTTAAGTGACCTGTCATTCAGATTCTCTTTCATCACCCATTTGCATCAGGCTCTGCAGAGCATAGGGCATTGACTAAATAGTTCTCAAATTGTACAGAATTTAAGTGACCTGTCATTTAAATTCTCTTTCATCACCTATTTGCATCAGGCTCAAGGATTTGCCTCTGACATTTCCCTGGCTGGCCTCTGTTATTAAAACATCTTTCAGTTTTCCACCTACAGCATAATTTAATTTTCATTTTGGAACATAAATAGGAATCTATTTTTGTTAAATCAAGTATTTAAGAAAAAATAAATCTCATTCATAGTTTAATCAGGGGCAGCTCTGAGCACAGACCAGGGTGTTTAGGGCTTTGCCCTGTCTTGCCATCAAAGTCTTCAGGTTTAGAGATTCCATAGATCTCTTACACTGCATAGCTGTCCTTAGGTGAAAAGTTTTTTCTCTATATCCAGACACAATTCTGTTCTACTCTGTCCATGAGAAGGTGCATCTCATCCCACCATGTAAGTCAGTACTGAGCCTCTCTCCTCTTCTTGGTAATCTCCCTCCTAAGTACTGCAAGGCTGCACTTAAGTGCTCCCTAAGCCTTCTTTTTGCCAAGCTGAACCTTTTCCAGAAGGTTGGAAAGTGCACTGGCTGTGGGGTTCAACTCACTTAGATGTCATTTCCTAAAATTTAGGCATCTCAGATAATCCCGTGGTAGGGTAACATCACCAGAGGAGAAAGAGACAGGCACATTCTTAGGGAAACCGCCCTTGTAAAACAGGTGTGCAACGTTTGCCTCTGCAAATGTTACAGGTTACCTGCTGACAAGATAAAGAGCCTTTCTGCTTAGTTAAAAGCTAAACAAATGACCAGCTTCAGGAGTAATGAATCCCGCTTCTAGGGACACAACTATTTCCTCTGGTCTTTGACTGCTGTGTTTGTGTAGCACTGGCCAAGGAACAGCAGCTCCTCCTTTTCCCTTGACTCCTCAGAAAAGAGTGGTCTGAGCATTTTGCCAAGTGGCTTGATTTTTTTTCACACATGAAAAGTGTCAGAAGAATGGAAAGGACTCTCGTTCAGCATTCAGCTGTGAGAGAACAGATTACTGGGCAGAAACCTTAATCCTTTTAAGTGGCACACCCCAGTGGTAACAAAATGTAACATCT
>VWYK01098946.1:0-25910 GCA_013399775.1 Semnornis frantzii
GCCCTCTAGCAAGCCAACTGTCAGTACTTGGATAATGCTCTAGAACCGTTCTTGAAGGATGCACTTCCTTCTACATCTTTTGTCTTAGTGGTGGTGGAGATCTCTCAGCATCCTGTTTTCCCTTGTTGATGCCAGCAGAGTGTAACTGCTCTGTAAACCAGAAGGAAGCTGATCTCAGTAGTCCTTTTCCCTCTCCTTACCTGCCTGTTTCCATAACTGTACAGGTCATTTCCTTAGCTGTTGGGAACAACCCCACCATCACCAACCCCTTCCCAGCAGTTGAACCTGTCTCTGTGAAGTTCATCTGTGCTGTGCCTTCACGCCTCACCTTGACTCCTATCTATGGAAGCCCTCAGCTTGATCTTTCCTGCCCATTGCTGCAACAAAACAAGCAAGTGGTAAGTCTGAGAAGTGACAGGTAAAGATTGCATTCTGAGAACTTAAACAGTAGTGTTTGGACCTCCAAAGCTGATCTGCTGCAAGGGTAGCAGTACCTTGGGTGTTGTGAGCCACACTGGGATCATTTCCTGCTTCTCTAGCAAGCATTCTGAATATGAGTGTCCTACAGTGGTCATTTGAACAGGTTTCTAAAGTGATCTGGTCAAAACTGGGTTTAGCTGAGACAGTAGAAGGACATTCTTCCCAGAAGGTGGTGAGGTACTAGAATCATAGAATTGTCAGGCCTGAAAGAGACCTCAAGAATCGTGCAGTTCCAATTCCCCTGCCATGGGCAGGCACACCTCGCACTAGATCTGCTTGTCCAGAGCCACATTCAGCCTGGCCTTAAACATCCAGGGATAGGGAAAAATTTCTTTGCTGCAAGAAAGAAGGCAATGGAATAAGCTGTCCAGGGAGGTGGTGGAATCACTATCCCTGGAGTTTCTGGACACTTGGGCCATAGTTTAGTGGTCATGGTAGTTGGTTTCTGGTTGGACTGGATGATCTTAGAGGTCTTTTCCAGCTTTCATTATTTTATGATTCTAAGTTTCATTTTAAGGTGATTCACCAGCTAAAACAAACCACATTGCCAAAGGAGCCCTTTGCAGCTGAAGTGCAGCTTAGTGTCAGCAGCTTGTAATGACCATGACTTAACATGAGGAGGTTCTAGTAAATCTCATGGAACTCTGCACCCTCCTTTTGGTCTTCTTGTAATGCCTAAAATCTCCTCCTGCATGATTCAGTTGAACACATTCCTTCTTTTCCAGGTTCCTGTTTCAAGCCATCGCAACCCAGTCCTGGATTTGGCTGTATATGACCAGCAGGGCAGTAAATTTGATAACTTCAGTTCTCTTGGTGTTGTCTGGAAGTCAACACAAGTGTCCCTGGCTGATATCGAGCCTGACATGCCAATGGAGCTGACTCTGAAAGAGAATGGAAGCGGTCAGAAGAAAATGCATGGTATGATTTTGGTTTCCATGAGCAACTCATTATTGGCAGAAGAATTAAACCTAGTTGGTAATGTCAGAGATTGCTTAAAGAAGTCACTGGAAGGTGCAGTTGTATCTCAGCTCATCCTCCAACAACATTGGCTCTAGCCAGCCTGATCTAGGATAGGGTGTCCTTGCCCATGGCAGGAGGGTTCTAACTAGATGATCCTTGTGGTCCCTTCCAGCCCTGACTGATTCTATGACTCTGATTGTGTGAACTATTTACAGAAGAAAAAGAATCAAGCCCAATGCTTAAGAACCTGATGAGAGAGAGAGAAACTTTGCTTAGAATGATAATGGAAGAGATTAGCAGCTTACATTTCATCTTTTTCTTTCCTGGCATCAAATTTGTCTTTTTTTGTTTGATCCCAGGCTTGCAAACTGTCCTAGTTCATCACAAGTCTGGAACAAGTGCCATCTCAGCCAGTGCAGCAGGGTACCAGCAGGCCCATCTGAAGGCAGCTCAAGTGAAAACAGCGGTACTCAGCTCGGGGCTTTTGTTGCCCTTTCCTTGTGGTGCTTCAAGTTGTCTGTTCTGTGTCTGTACTTCCTTGGGGCTGAGTCACGTCAGAACCAGGCAGCCTGTAGCCACCTCTGAAGGCAGATTCATGCCACAGTGTTTTTCTCCTGCTTTACTCTGCACTACCTGCTGTGATCCAGAGCAAATATGTCCTGTTCCTTTGAGTTTCTTGAACCATCTGGGCAAGGGCACTGCAAAGAACTGTCTCAGCTGCAGTTTGTTAACAAATTGGTGAATCTCTGCTGCTTGTCCTTCTCTAAAGCAACCATGTGCTTAATGCAGCTGTCACTGGGGAAAGCAAATGTATTCTTTCCACTGCAAAGCTGGGGAGGAAGGTTCTGCAGGAGCAAAAGCTGGCTGAGATCCTCAGGTGGACCATATGTAAAAGCTGGGCTCTGACTGATGCTCTTCCTTTTTCCTTTGGTCTCACATTGATCCTGCAGAAGGGAGAGACTATTCATTTGGACAGTGCCAGCCATAACCCTAGGCTCTGATTTTACAAGTCATTAGCCACTCCCTGCCATACTCAGTGTATATACTCAATGTAGGAAAGAGCAACAGCAAAAAGTGGTGCTGATGGACAAAGAAGGCAGATGGAAACATGGCAATTTTCTGTGTATGTCACTTTTTTTTTTTTTAAACTCAATGTAAATGGAGGTTTCAGCCTCTGGAACAACCTGAGATGCAGAGGAACTGACTCTTCAAACATCCTGCTTCACTGGGGTGAAATTCTGTTTAATTTTTTTAAGCAAGATGTAGGTGGATTTTGACTTCATGCAGTTGTGGATTGTGTACCATAAAAACAGAGCTGAGAGAGTAAAACAATAGAATATAGAATAGGTTGGGTTGGAAGGGACCTTAAAGGTCCCCACCAGCAGCCCCCAGCCCCTTTCTGCAGGGCTGCTCTCAATCTCATCATGCCTCAGCCTAGGTGCAGAACCTTGCACTTGACCTTATTGAACCTCCTTTTCTCTGAAGAAGAGTGAGTTGCAGTAAGGACACTTGGTCTTCTGTAGTCATTCACTGCTCCTCTTTCTCAAACCAGTGGTCAATGTTCTTTACAATTAGAAACAGAGAAGTGAATTCTCTCAACTTTTTCTCCAAATCTGAGACGTTTGTCCTATTTTAGTGTTGGGGACACATGTACAATGGCACTGGAGTTCTCTTAAGGTCTAACACCTGCTTCGAAGTTTGGGAGGAATCCTTTTGGTTTTTTGTAGGTGAAGAGAAATTGTAGATGTCCCTTGTGCTCCAGCTCCATGGGGCAGTTAGTCTGCCCTTAAGCACATCAGAAACGGACTGCTCTTGTTTTGCTTTCAACCTCACACTTCTTCTTACAGACAAAAAGGCCAAATAAGAATCTACTGGATGGTATATTAAGATGTCCTAATCATTGCTCCACGTTTAAGTGGAGCATCCTATTATGCCATTAGGGAAGGATGAGATCCTTTCTGTATCAAGGAAATCATTCTAATTAGGGTACATGATACTAACTTCCTCTGAAAACCGTTTTCCCTTTCTAAGCTAATGTTGTTATGAAGGAATGATTAACCTTGCATCTGCTCCAGTGTTTATCTCCCCCTTATACTGGAGGAATCATTTCTTGTGATGTGCTGCTGGAAAGAATCCTACACAGATGAGCCTGCAGTAGAAGCAAGCATTCTACCCCTCTGCTTTTTCATTTTGCGTGCGCTTAGAGCACACCTCCTTAGTTCCTGTCCTGTCTGTGTGTGTCAGACCTGCTTAGCTGCTGCTGCTGCATCTGTCAGCTGCAGGCTTCACTCTTTGTCCTGGTCAGTGATACAGAACAGAGCAGCATAGCCTGTGTCTGGCCTTACCTGCAGCTCAACCAGTTACTAGATTGTGTGGACATTCCATTAGCCTAAACTGCTCCTGCTCTGGCTCTGCTTTAAGTATCTGTCCCTGGCTATGTGAGAAACCCAGGCTGCTTTCTGGCTCTGGGTGTTTGCTCTAACAGCTGAAACTTTCTTTCTGGTTCTTGGGGTTTGCTCTAACAGCTAGAACTGTTTCTTTCAGTATCAGCCTCCCCCACCAGTGTCTGCCATGCTTGAACTGATGCTAGTGGAAGATGTAGCAGTGAGCCCTACTGAAGTCTCCATTTACAATCACCCTGACCTACAGGTAAGGAATTACTCTGCTGCTTCCCAGCTGCAGGCAGGAGCCCAGCAAAACCAGTACAAGATGTGTCAGGATACCAGTTTGAGCTATGTGCTGGAAAGATCTCATCTAATTTTGGATGCTTCTCTGGTTTTGCAGGCAGAACTTTTCATCAAAGAAGGGTCTGGTTATTTTTTCATTAATACCAGTGTTGCAAATGTTGTGAGAGTGTCTCATGAGGAAACTCGAGGTACTGCTTTGGTGAGTGAAGTGTTTTGTTCTGTGATGTCTCTTTGCAAACCCGAATGTCCTTCTCCAGTGTCCTCACTATTCTCCAGTCCACGTGGACAACAGACAATGACTAAGTCATGGATGTGCTTGCTTGGCACAGCTTTCAGACAGAGGATCTCTGCACAAGGAAGTTCTTGTGCAGCTTCAGGTAAAGGAAACTTTGCCTGCAGCTGCTGTGCATACATGGACTGAGTACAAGACAGCAGCCAGCACCAGGTTGTTCTTACCCAGTACAATACTGCAATGTTCCTGCTTTCATAAACACAAAAGGACTGGAGGATCTTGGAGGTCTCTTCCAACCTGGTCAATTCTATGATTCTATGAAAAAGGAAAATACTGTCATGGAATTGTTCGGAAGTGGTACACAAAAGATGAATTGGCTTCACAGGATCCTGATGGGGTTGGAAGGGACCTCTGGGGATCATCCAGTCTAACCCCCTGACTAAAGCAGAGGCACCTACAGCAGCTCACCCAAGATCACAGTGTCCAGGAATCACTCCCGGAGGAGAAGTCTTCACAGCCTCTCTGGGCAGCCTGCTCCAGGGCTCCAACACCCTCACACCAAACAAGTTTCACCTCCTGTTCAGATGGAACCTCTCAGGTTCCAGTTTGTGCCCATTGTCCCTTGTTCTGTCACTGGGCACTAGTGAGAAGTGCCTGGCCCCATCCTTCTGCCTCTTACCCTTTATCTCTTGCTGAACATTGCTCAGATCCCCTCTGGGGCTGCTCTTCTCTATGCTCAGCAGCCCCAGGGATCTCAGCCTTTTTTTTCCTCACAGAAATGCTCCAAGGTCCCTCAGCATCTTTGTAGCCTGTGCTGGACTCTCTCCAGTAGTTTCTCAAGTCATAGTGGCACGTTTGTCGTAGGGCAGTAATTCTGCAGCCTTCCAGTCCTTCTTGCAGCACCATTTCAGGATATTTTGCTATTGCAGTATTTCATCTTGTGAATAACTCTCTGTTAGGGAGCTGATGTTGATCTCCACATTATGTTTTAATACACTTCTCCACTAGAAGATGCAACTAAATTGCAGTGATGCTTGACTTCCTCCAGGCCTGGGACATAAGATAAATTCTATAGTGAGCAGCAATAAATATTTGCATTGTAGCTTTCATTAGGCAGGAAAGTGACACAAGTTGGTTTAGTTGCCTGGACAGATACAGAACTTCCACATTTAACTTGTAATCAATAAACATTGATAAAGTAGTGAAATGATGATAAATCTGATTTTATTTTTTTCGTTGTTTAGAGTATGGAAAATATTGGTGAAACATTTTTGCTTGTCTTGAAAAGTGGGAATGTTTTTCCAACTAAGTCAGCTAGGCACAGAGGTGGGATAAAACCAGAAGAGATGAGCTGATTTTTGTACATTGTTCACTGTTTTAGCTCTTGCTGCTTCTTCAGTCAGATGTCCCCTGTGGGTTTAGCAGTGCTTTAGCTGATATACACAAGATAATTGTAGAGCAGAGCAGTGAACATTAAGTAGTGGAAAAGTGCCAGCAAGGTAGGCTTTTGGAGGTACAAAAAGATTTATTTTAATGACCTGTCAGAGTTTAAGGAGAGAGAATACTCCACTTGTTAACACATTCAAAAACCATTTTAAACCAAAACAAATCCCCATTCCCCCACATTTTAAAACTCTGTTAGTCCTCTGTGCTGTGTTTGAGCTAAATCCCACTATGCCCTATGGGTATTTTTTCTTTCTTTCTATGGAATCCATCAGTGTGTAGAAAAACAGCAAGTTCCAGGCTGATGTGGCAGACTGATGCCATGGCTGGTCTCAGTGGAACCAAGTTCATGGTTTGATAGTGAATTGTTCTGAGAAACTAAACTCGTTACCTGAAGCAGTGATCTCAGACTTCTTACTGGGGCTGCCAAGGATAAATTCTCTGCCTCTTAACTCTCAACACAACAGCTTTTCTGGGTGTGAATGGTAGCATGGGGGAAGAATGAGTAGTGGTGAGGAGTGAGACATGCTGTGTGCTTGGGGGACACCTCACAGGAGGGAGAGCACCAGAGGTAGCTGGAGTAGAAACAGTCTTTGCAAGTTGGAGTAGCCCTGCTTGCTCTGTCAGCCCTCTGCTCTGACAGCTCTTTTTGCTGGTCTCCCAGCCCAAACTGAACTCCTCCCTATGGTCATGTTAGCTGCCTCCTCCTCACCACATGCCCCTCTCTGCTTTCCAGGGGTCTGTAGCAATAAATGCCCCCAGCACCTCTGTTAGCCACTCACCTTGGGAGCTGCTGTAGTTCTGAAAGCTGACATTTACTGAAACTTTCTATTCCTTTCTCTTTGAGGCAGAAGAGTGGTGCCCTCAGAGAACAAAATGTCAACTCTTCCCACTGCTCTCACTGCTAACTCCTGTAGTGCTGCCAAGTTATGCCATGGATGATATAAATCCCTTTGAATTGGGGGCCTGGCTCTCCAGCACCCCTCGGTCCAGAGTTCGTCTTTGTTAGTCAGATGAGTGCTTGGAATAAGGCACTAAACATCTACTTTGTCCCTGGCCAAAGCAAAGGTAGCTGTGAGGGTACAGAGAGTAACTGGGATGGTCCCTGGGGTGTGTGACAAGGTCAGGCAGAAATCTCTGCAAGAAACCTGCAGAGGTGACATGAGCAAGGTGTGGGTGCGTGGCCTTGAGAGAGGCTCAGGAGAGGCCTTTGAGATCAGTGCCTGGTTCTGAGGGCTTGTGCTCATGAGCAGAGGTCTCTTCCTTTGGTGTGTGATTCCTGCTGTTGCAAGAAGTGCAATGTATGCATTCTTTGTACAAAACAGTTAATGCAGTATTAATGTTAAGCTGCACCCCAGAAACACCCTGGGAAGCTCCACCACTGGAGTTTGGCTCTTCAGTCACTGCTTTTAATGTGAATGAAGGTGTGAGTCTTGCAGGAAGCACTACCACTGCTTTGCAAGCACTCTCTGTCCTTGGCCTGTGGGTTATTCCTTATCACTTTGGTTTTCACTCCACTTCAGAAAGTGGAGATTGCAGGGGAGAATAGCAGGTGCCAGTCTACTTCCAGATGGAGAGATGCTCATTCAGTTGCTGCCCAGAGGCTCTTTGCACTGGCTCAATAGTATGGTGCTTCTTACATGTGCCTTGCAGCTTCACTTTGATGGCAGAATTAGCTGTGTCTGAGGCTTGGAGACTTCCTCATCAGCCGTGTCTGCCCTGAAAGTGATCCAGTTTTTATCCTCTACATGGCAGAGAAGTGGAAATAACAAGTGTTGTAACAGCATTTTCCCTTGGCATTGCAGGTGCAGCCTCTGCTTGCAGGATCAGTGACTGTCATGATCCATGACTTGTGCTTGGCTTTTCCTGCCCCAGCCAAGGCAGAGATTTCTGTCTCTGATATCCAGGAGCTGTATGTCCGAGTTGTTGACAAGGTTAGTGACTGGGGAAGCAGCATTTTTAGCTGAGCCAGCCCACCCTGCTTCCTTGTGCTGGTCATCAACACAGAGATGAGATGTGTACAAGACACCAGGATGTCATGGCTGGGGCCTCTGCTGCAGCTCTGTCGCCTCAGAGAAGCAGTCTGATCTCCCTGTGTTTGTGTTCCTCCCTCCCAAACTTAACTCTTTCAGGTTCTAAGTCCTTCAGAGTATCAAGTGTTGTGTGTGGCAGGAGGCTCCAGCTCAGCACTTCCCCAGCAGTCTTAATTCATCCTTTGTATGAACACACTCATTTGCATCTCCCTTCGCTGGCAGTGCATCAGAGCAAGCCTTTGGCCCCAAGGTCACTTTCTGGATGTCATGTTTTAAAAATGAACAAAAAAAATGTCCAGCTCCTTTTCCTTGCCAGCTTGGGTGCATCTTGGACCAAATGGCTGTTTTAATTGCACCCTTGCCAGCTGCAAGCCCTGAATTCATTGATTTAATTTGACACTAACCAGAGCCGGCAGGGGTTATTCCTGAAGATCGCTGCTAATCTAACCTTGGGGCTGTACCTCCAACTGCAAGGGTGATGCAAAGCAAAACAAAAGTGTTTATGCTGATAAATAGGAAGAGTTCTAATGAAAGGTGACTGCCTGTGCCTGTCTTTCAGGTGGAGATTGGAAAAACAGTTAAAGCTTATGTCCGAGTTCTGGGTGACTCCAAGAAACCTTTTCTGGCCAAATACTTCTCTGTCATGGATCTCAAACTGAGGGCAGCATCTCAGATTGTTTCACTTGTGTAAGTTGATGGATTTAAATTTTTTTTTTAATTCACCTGCAAATATGTTTATAGGCAGAACAAGCAAAGAAAGAGTGTGGGTGTTGGCTTGGAAGCATGGCAGTGTGCAGTGGCTGGCGTTTGGTTTGGTTAACAGCCTTCCAGTGCTGGAAAGGGGCTACAGGAGAAGTGGAGAAGGACTTTGTGCAAAGGTGTGGAGTGACAGGATGAGGAGGGATGGCTTCAGACCGGAAGAAGCTGGATTTAGATAATACAATAGGAGGAGGTTCTTCCCTAGGAAAGTGGTGAGGTAGTGGAACAGGCTGTCCAAAGAAACTGTGTTCAAGACCGGGTTGGATGAGGCCTTGAGCACCCAGGTCCAGTGGGAAGTGTCCCTGCCCATGCCAGGGGGGTGGAACTGGAAGATCTTTGAGGTCACTTCCAACCCAAACTGTTCTAGGGTGCTCTGATTTTATTTTGGTGAAGTTTTAATTACCTTTTAAGATGAAACACAGGCTGCAAAGAGTCATTCCATGATGTTATGTGCTGAAAGATGATGATTACCTTGATTTTACTTAAGATGTAGTCACTAAGTCATCCTTATATAACTGCTATGCACTAAAGAAGTTCTCTGCATCTGTTATTCAGGCAATTTATTCAGTGATGAGTTTATTTTAATGTGTTTTCAAAGGGTTTGTTTTTTTTTTTTGATGTTTCTTTGCTGCAGCCCACTCAGTGAAGCTCTTGATGACCACACTGCTGCTTTTCTAGTGCATGGGATGGCCATCGGGCAGACAAGTCTCATGGCAACTGTTGCTGACAAAAGAGGACAAAGAATCAACTCTGCTCCCCAACAGATTGAAGTAAATAATTTCAGATAACATAAGGAAAATCTGTGTATGATAGAAGGAGGTGATCATGCCTCTGTACTCAGCACTGGTAGCCCTGTGCCTTGAGTTCTCTGTCCAGTTTTGGGCACTGCAGTGTAAGAGACTTAGGGGCTGGAGCGTGTCCAGAGAAGGGCAACGAAGCTGGTGAAGGGTCTGGAGAACAGGGCTGGTGAGGAGCAGCTGAGGGAGCTGAGGTTGATCAGTCTGGAGAAGAAGAAACAGAGGAAAGACCTCATTGCTCTCTGTAACTCCCTGAAAGAAGGTTGGAGCTAGATGGGGGTTAGTCTCTTCTGCCAAGTAACTAATAACAGGGCAAGAGGAAATGGCCTCAAGATGTGCCAGGGGAGGTTTAGGTTGGACATTAGGAACAAATTTTTTCCTGCTAGAGTAGTCATGCATTGGAATAGGCTGCCCAGGGAGGTGGTGGAGTCCCCATTTCTGAAGGTGTTAAAAACACAGGTAGATGTGGCACTTTGGGACATGTTTGAGTGGTCATGGAGGTGTTGGGTTGAAGGTTGGACCGGATGATCTTAGAGATCTTTTCCAACCTTCATAACCATATGATTTTACTAATAGGAACAATATCACAGTACATTATAGCTAATTTATTGTGTAGTAATTAATTTGACAGAAGAAGCCTAGAAGTGACCCAAGTGCTCCTTTGTTTCAGATTTCATAGTGGCTTATTAACTGCAAAGGATGACTTAGGTTTCTGACTGCTCAATTCACTGGAATGAAACAAGTGAAGACCAAGTTTTACATCATCTGTACAGTTTTGTGACACAACTGATCTTCTGTTTTTTAGGTCTTTCCCCCATTTAGATTACTGCCAAGGGAAGTGACCCTTATTATTGGGGCCATGATTCAGGTAAGGCATCTTCTTACCTATTTTCTTTCTCTTATAATTTCTGTTTCAGCATGATTGTGTAGAACTTATTTTTCAGGAGAAGATTGTTCAGCTTGTCAGCTTAGCTGCATTCACACTGAATGCTCCTCCTGACCAGAATGGGTCATTTCTTGAGCCACCTTCCACTTGAGTCTTTTGTATTCAGTTGTGCTGAGGGAGTTTCAGCTTTTCCAGTGGGAAATAGTAACCCAGCATTAATAAATCTGTCACCTCCAGGACACAGCTTAGTGGGCCAGTTCTGAGGACTGAAACACAGAACTAAACCATGTATGATGAGAAGAAAGGGAGGTAATGAAACTTCCTGGACTGGATGTTCCATGGCCATGTTGCATTCTGTGAAGCACACAGTGCACCTCTGTGCATAGCTTGGTCATCATCACTCAAGGAGAAATAAACCCTGAGATGTCCTGGGAGGGCTCAGACAGCCTTTTGTTACTGAGAATGCTGTGGTTCTGAGCAAGGACTGTGTGACATAAACCAGAAGTAGTATCTGCTGGGTTAGCTGGAGGTGGTCTGTGTGCTGTTAATTACAGATCACTTCAGAAGGAGGCCCTCAACCCCAGTCCAACATCATTTTCTCCATCAGCGATGAGAGGATTGCCTCAGTGCAGAGCTCTGGGCTGGTCAGAGGGGTGGCCCTCGGCAACGGCACGGTGACAGGAGTGGTGCAAGCTGTTGATGCAGAGACAGGGAAGCTCGTGGTGGTGTCTCAGGTAATGCTTCATGATACTGTGTGGGGCTGGAAGAGGCTCTCTTGACCTCAGGGATTTGGCTCAGAAGGGTGAAGTCATGCTACCTTGACTGCATCCCTGGCTTCCTTCAGGAGGTGAGAAATGTGAACTCAGCCCTGTGCTGGCCCAGGTCGATACTTCAAGCAGATGGCTAAATCTTGCTGTGTCTTAAACCAAAGTTCTACTGAGAACCCTGGAAGACTCTATCAGCAGCCTGGTGACTTGAGAACTGAGCAGTAAATCTAGAAAAGCCTGTCTAAAGAAGCATTTCTAAAGCAACAGAAGGCTGTCCTTGGCTGCTTCAACTTACAATTGAGTAGTGTCAGGAGAAGTCAGAAGGTAGCTGTTGCCTAACACACGCTGGCTCTGAAGCCCTGGGCAAGCTGTGTCAAAAGCTATCATCCTGTGTCTGAGGCAGTCTAGGAAGTTCAATCCCTGACACTCCATCAGAATCCATGTCCAGATAATTTGCTGCTAGCTGAGCATGAGGAAGCTGAGATCAGGCCTCTAAAGGGTGCACAGGTGCCTGGAACTTGGGTGAGACTCAGAACAGCAGAACTTGGGCCAAATCTTATGGCTTTTTGTTTGAGGTCAAGGCAGGACAGCTGCTGCACACCACAGAGCTCTGCTGCTTGAAAGATGTCACCACAGGCCAAGAGGAGACAAAGTGATCTTTCTGTTGAAAGAACTCTCTGTGCTTTGTCTGCCCTAATGCTGTGGCAGGATCCAGAATGATCTTGAAAGCTAAATCTGCTGCCCCGTGAGGTCTAGGTCTGACCTTGCCTCCCTGGTGCACAGTAGGAATAAAGTCTATCAGGAATGTCAAGATCTGTGGAGAGGAAACATCAGAGTATCACACCTAGCATCCTGGTTTTGATTGTCCCATATGATGTGGCATCATTCTCATTTCCTTCATTTATTCTTTCATTTATGGCTTTTATTAATTTCTGTAGCATTTTAAGTGCCTGTCAGTCAAAAGTTGATGCTTTTGTAGTTCTTTTACAATCCTACTGAATGATGTCCATCTCTGTTTTCTGTGCTAAGCCACATGCACATCACATGGCAAGAGTGATTAGACAATGGCAAAGCGGTGAAGAGATGCTGAAGGTGACTTAGAGTGTCCTCCCTTCTCCCTTTTCAGGACAAAGTGAGAGTTGAAGTGGTGCAGCTGTCAGCTGTCAGGATTCATGCACCAATCACACGGATGAAAACAGGTACCCAGGTTAGTGGCTGTGTTGTAAAATCATGGCCTGCATGCTGTGACCGTTCCTGTCAGATCATCTGAGCAGAAAATGGGTTGGAAGGGGCCTCAAAGATACCAGAATAGGAGAAAAAGGCTCTAAGTGCTGGAGCACTTCAGCTATGAGGACAGGATGAGGGAGTTGGGAGTCGTTCAGCCTGGAGAGGAGTTGAATCTAGGGGGACCTCAGAGCTGCCTTCCAGGATCCTGCAGGAGGGCTGGAGAGAGACTTCTCATAAGAGTGTCTGGAGACAGGCCAAGGGGGGATGGTTTGAATCTGAGGGAGAGCAGAGTTAGACTGCAGCTTAGGAAGAAGTTCTTCAGTACAAGGGTGGTGAGGCTCTGGAATAGGTTGCCCAGAGAGGTTGTGGATGTGCCCTCCCTGGATGTGTTCGAGGCCAGGTTGGATGAGGCTTTGAGCAGCCAAGTCTGGTTGAGAGGTGTCCCTGCCCATGGCAGGGGGTTTGGAGCAGATGATCTCTGAGGTTTTTCCAACCTGAGACATGATACCTCCTTGTAATCCAGCAGCAAACCATTGTCTTTTTAAGAAATACCATCTCTGGGTCAAGGAATTTGCAGTTTGATCATATTTGCTCAGTGCCAGGTCTGGTTAGCATCATGGAAGTCTGTAAGGAAGTCATTTTTGTCTCTTCCTAGATGCCAGTTTACGTGATGGGCATCACCAGCAGGCAGACTCCTTTCTCGTTTGGCAGTGCCGTGCCGGGGCTAACGTTCCACTGGTCTGTCACCAAGAGGGACACTCTGGATGTCAAGACAAGGCACAGTGAGGTAGCTTCTGTGTGTGCACTTGCACGTGGGTGTGTGCTGGGGGAAGGAAGCTGCCATGGAATGGCCACTGAGACAATGGTGTTGCTTCCACTGACTTCAAACCGCGGGCAAGTGGCCAGCACTGGGGGTGGTATTCCCTCTGCTCCGTGTCAATTCATTCTGTCAGTAACCTTTTAATCCCTTCCTTCTCTCCAAGGCTTCTTTTCAGCTTCCTGCAAAGTACAACTTTGCAATGGATGTTTATGGCAGAGAAAAAGGAAGTACAGGGCTCAAGGTTGTTGTGAAAGTCCTTGATCCTGCAGCCAGCCAGTTTGAGAACATGGCAGAAGAACTGTCTGATGAAATCCAAATTCAGGTATGGTGATACTCCTGGCAGTTAAGCTTTTAATGTCTACTTCAGAGCTGAATTAAAGTCTGTGTATAAGGCAGGAATTTGAAATGCAAGAGTAGTTGCAGCTTAGGTTTATCTTTGAGCCCCTACTCTTGTTTGTATAGCCTTCTGCTGTTTGGAACCCTCCAAGTCCACTGAACAGCCACACACTGCTGTGATGCCTGAATGAATTTCAGGCCTCATTTTTTCTTGTAGACCACCTGAAGTGGTGACTTGTGCCTTGGGGAGAAGCAATGTTAGAGCTGCAGAAGAGCTTTGCTGCTGTAGTTCCCCTCTGCTCATTAATACTTCAGTACTTGTCATTCACAGAATCCCAGCATGGGAGGGTTGGAAGGCACCTCTGGAGACCATCCAGTGCAACCCCCTGCCCAGGACCACAGTGTCCAGGGGGGTTTGGAATCTCTTCAGAGAAGGAGACTCCACAGCCTCTCTGGGCAGCCTGCTCCAGGGCTCCAGCACCATCACACTGAAGAATCTGTGCAAGCACAGTAATTTGGATCAGCAATTAGCTTCTGAAATTAATTTCCTGGTCGTTTCTACTTACCATGATTTTGGGGAGCAGGAACTGGAGCCTTTAGGTGGAACAAAGCTGGAAAAAGTGGTTGAGGAGTGCAGTTCATGTCATGGGCTCAGACTTGGGGCAGTCTAAAGTAACTTGGGTGAATGTTGGAGTCTCCAACACCATTTTACTTGACAAGCCTCCTTTCATACCATTTGGGGGTGTAGCTATAGCCACAGCAATGACTGCTCTTCAGAATGATTTGTAAAATCACAGAATCATTAAGGTTCAAAAAGACCTTTAAGATCATCAAGTCCAACCTTCTTCCCAACACCTCCATGACCACTAGGCCATGTCTGTGGTCTATCTTCTTGTTCTTTTAATACCTCCAGGGGTGGTGATTCCACCAGCTCCCTGGGCAGCCTGCTCCAGTGCTTCATAAGATACTACCAGGCTGCTACTATCCCATTCACAGTGAACTCATGTTTCATATTCTTTTTTTACCATACATATGTTATAACAGTAAAAATAAAAACACCTCAGCTCGTTACAGTTTTATTTGGGGTGTTTTGATGTTTTTTGGTTGTTGTTTTTTTGCTGTGAAGGTGAACTGAGTGGAAATAAATTGCTTTGCTGCATACAACAGTAGGCTAAAATGCCTTCTATTTTCCAGGTGTTTGAAAAACTTCATCTAGTCACTCCAGAAGCAGAAGCAGAACAGATCTTAATGTCACCAAATTCCTTTATTAAACTTCAGACAAACAGGTTAGTGATCAGTTTTCCTACTGGGACTTGTGCCAACAGTTTAGCAAAGCCCTAAAGCAGTTATGTTTGAAGTGAGCTCTTGCAGTCTCTCTTCAGAGTATCAGAGTGCAACCACATAATACACAGAGTCACTGGTGATTAATAGTGGCTTAGCTGTACTCTTGGGCTCTGTCAAATCTCCTGTTAGTTGGATTGTAGCTAGAAAATTCCTTCAGTAGTTAGAACTTTGACATCCTTGGTTTAAAAGATGCTGAGCCAGTTAAAGCAGTAGGCTGCTTCCACTGGAGTTTTTTCTGAGTGATCAAGACTCTGCTCTGTCTCTTACACAGAAGGCATGACCAGATTCTGAGATTAAAAAGTCCTTTTTACATAATCTGTTTTCAAAGCCTGACATTTCAGATTCACTTCAGCTTTGGAATCTGGTTTCTCTACAATAGGAATATGCACTTAGAGACAACAGGACATACTCTGAGGGCGAGGCTTTGGATGCATTTACTTTTTAAGAGAACTTTTGACTGGAGCTCCAGTGGCTATGGTCATTCAGCATCTGCTTTTGAAACAATTGCACAGGAGCCCTGTCATTTGTAGTCAGGTATCCACAGTGCTCTGCTGCCTGTTGTGAGCAGTTTGCCTGAAGGATTCTTAATTAAGTTACTACATCAGGGAATCATAGCTCCTCAGATTTTCTCTCCAGTCCCACCACTGGCCCTAAGTAGACTAATCCCCCTCAAGGTGCTGCTTACAGAAAAGGAGAGCAGAAGCTGTGTACTGTCGCCTCAGCCATCACTGCATGGATGTTTACAGGAGGGAATGGTGATGCTGCAGGGCAGTGGATGCATACCAGACCAAATATATGCCTCGGCCCAGCCATGAGCTCTTCCAAGGAAGCTTGAATCACAACCTCAGCCTTTCTTAGACTATAACACAGGCTGGTCAGCTTTTTTTGCAGGCATGTGGAAGAAATACATATCAAACAGTCTTGTAGCTGTGAATGATAGGTTGGTGTTGATGTGAGTTTAGTCATTCAAGGGAGTTTCCTGTCCTCTGTTTTCTTTGTTGTCTTAAGGGACCACGTTGCCTCACTGAGGTACCGCGTCCTGGATGGACCAGATAAAGTTCCTGTGGTGAAACTGGATGAGAGGGGATTCCTTACTGCTGGGTCTTTGATAGGAGCATCCACCATCGAAGTGACTTCACAAGAGTCATTTGGGATCAACCAGACCATTGTAGCTGCTGTTAAGGTAGAGTCATCTCTCTTTCTTTGCAGTTGTGTGTTAGCAGTGTGGCATCTCTGCTGTGACAGGGTTGCTCAACTGCACTTCATCAGCTTCGCCTCGGAAGAACCTCAAGTAGAAGTTAACAGTGAGTCTTTGGTACACCAAACTAAATGGAACCACAGGAAGTTTAACAAGGGCAACTGTAGAGCCCTGCAGCTGGGGAGAAACAATCCCCTACACCAGTACAGGAGAGGGCTGATCTGCTGGAAAGCAGCTCTGCAGAGGAGGACCTGGGAGTGCTGGAGGACAGCAAGTTCCCCATGAACCAGCAGTGTGCTCTTGTGGCTAAGAAGCCGATTGTGTCCCGAGGTGCATTGAGTGCGGCCACCAGATCAAGGGATGTTATCTTCCCCCTCTGCCCTGCTCTGATGAGACTCCATGTGAAGTGCTGGGTCCAGTTCTGGGATCCTAGCTCAAGAGAGACAGGGCACTACTGAAGAGAGTCCAACAGAGGCTGCAAAGGTGCTCGAGAGGCCTGGAGTGACGCTGAGTAGGAAAGAGATCTGGGGCTGTTGAGCCTGGAGAAGGGCAGCCTGAGAGGAGGTCTGATCAGTGCTCAGCAAGAGCCAAGAGGATGGGCCAGACTCTTGTCTCTGATGCCCAGCAACATAACAAGAGGAAATGTGCACAAAGTGGAACTCAGAAGATTCCACCAGAGACAAGAAAAACTTCTTTGGTGTGAGGATGCTGGAGCCCTGGAGCAGGCTGCCCAGAGAGGTTGTGGAGTCTCCCTCTCTGGAGAGATTCCAAATCTCCTGGGCATTGTGACCCTGGGCAAGCTGCTGTGAGTCACCCTCCTTTAGGGTGATCTCTAGAGGTTGCTTCCAAGCCCACCATGCTGACATTCTGTGTATTACAGCAAGAGAAAAGCCTTGGGGCAACTTGTTCTCTCCCACATCCAGGGAGTCCGAGCAGTGTTAAGCTACAGGGTAACACTGCAGCCTGTCAGCTTTACACAGCACTGCTGCTTCCTGCAATCCCCAGTGCTAGCAGAGAAAAATACAAAGTAGTAGTCATGATCTGGAGTGCTAAATATAAATGCAGCATCTGCTGTGAGGTACCCCAGTGATAACCTGGGTTTTCACAAGATTGGAGATGTAACTGTGCAGTGCCCCAGAATTTCCTTTCTCTGCTGCATCTCTGCAGTTCAAATTTTACATATAATGAGAGCCTCTGTGTGAGGAGCCCTCTCCTACTGGAGGCAATCATTTAGCTGCTGTTGCCTATGAGCTGGCAAGGAGCATGTCCAAGGTTGCCCTGTGGATGTTTCAGGGAAGGTCAGGTCTGTAGCAAAGCTCAGGAGTTTATTTCCTGGCTGGCGAAGCATCTTTCTCCTGTCAATTGAATGCTGTCGTCTGAAGTCTGATACATCTTATGGGTTGGGCACTTGGGACATAAGGGAACATGAGGCCTTTTTTGCAAGGTATGAAGGTATGAAGGAGGCTGCAGGAGAGATAGAGAGGAGCTTTTGACAAAGGCATAGAGTGACAGGACGAGAGGTGATGGCTTCAAACTGGAAGAAGCTGGATTGAGATCAGACATTAGGAAGAAATTCTCCCCTGTGAGAAGGGTGGTGAGGCACTGGCACAGGTTGCCCACAGTTGTGGAGGCTCCAAGCCTGAAAGTGTTAAACGCCAGCTTGGATAAGGGCTTGAGCAACCTGGTCTGGTGGAAGATGTCCCTGGCCATGGCAGGGGATTGGAACTATCTGATCTTTAAGGTGCCTTCCAACCCAAACCATTCTGTGATTCTGTAATTTCTGTTCAAAAGTCTTTGTGCCAAGAACTTTCTACATCTGGCAAGGTGAGCCTTGAGATCTCCCGCTGCTCCACTTCCTCTTGTTCCATTTTACTGTCAGCATCTTTCCTGTGTCCCAGCTACAGGTGAAAGAAGTGCTGACTTGAGCTGAGTTGTGAGGGTCATTATTAGAATTCCTGGGAAGTGGCTTGGTGGGGTTTTAGTTTTATTTGAATTTTGTTTTTTACCACAGTATTCAGCTTTGTAGGACTGGATGCAGGTCTGTCTTCCTGGGTCTTTCAGGAAAGAAGAAGTGGTGTCTTAGTTCCAGTAAAGCCACATCTGCTGCTGGGTGGTGGCAGTGAATGTCTGCAGCTCTCTTGTAGGTGACCTTGGTTCTTTCCTTCACTGCTGGGTCTGGCCAGTGAAAGGCATCTAAGGAGTGCGAGGTTGGCTCAGATGACATTTAGTCAGCACATCATAGTGCTGGAGCTCAGTCCCCCTCTGTGCATTCTTTCTGTACACATTGAGGCTGTTACAGAACTGTGGAGTCTGTGCTCTGTGGTGTTGAGCTTGGGAGCTCTTTATAGGAGGCAGGTCAGCATCTTGTACAAGTGATTTGCTTTCCTGCACTCCCTAGGACTGTAGCACTTTCTGGAAATCACCTCTGTCACCTCACAGTAAGCTCCTGAGGTAAGGCAGTGCTGCTGCCTTCACTGTGTGCATGAAGAGCTGGGAGAAAGTTGGAGTGGTTTTGCTGAAGGTCGTGTGGAAAAACTTATGACAAAGCAGGAGATGAGTGTGAATCTGTTGTGTCACCCTAAGGCAGAGCTCTCTCCTTCCCACTGTCCTTCCTTTCATAAGCTCTTGCTTAGGCTGTTTACAGCTGTACACAATTAAGAACCACACTGCTACAGCAGCACCACCTAACACTCAGCCCTCCAGCTTGCTCCAGAAAGACTGTCCTAGGGAAGGCAAGAAGATGGGGGAGCAGGCTCAGCCTGCTCAGCAGGGAAGCCAGCTAAGCACCCAAGTTGTACTTGGCTCTCTGTGGCCAGCAGGTCTAGGCATCCTCCTGCTCCTCTGCTCTGCTGAGACCATACCTGGAATACTGTGTCCAGTTCTGTGCTCCTCAGTTCAAGAGAGATAAGGATCTCCTGTAGAGAGTCCAGCAGATGCTGTGGGGATGATGAAGGGACTGGAACATCTCTGCTATGAAGAAAGGCTGAGAGCTCTGGGGCTCTTCTGGAGAAGAGAAAGCTGAGAGGGGATCTGAACAATGTCTATAAATATCCAAGGGATGGGTGTCAAGATGAAGGTGCCAGGTTCTTTTCAGTGGTGTCCTGTGATAGGACAAGGAACAAATGGTTGTAAACTGGAACCCAGGAGGTTCCACCTCAACATGAGGAGAAACTTCTTTGGTGCAGGCTGTTGGAGCCCTGGAGCAGGGTGCCCAGAGAGGCTGTGGAGTCTTAGTCTCTGCAGAGGTTCCAAACCCACCTGGATGGGTTCCTGTGTGATCCTGCTTTGGCAGGGGGGTTGGACTGGATGATCTCTGGAGGTCCCTTCCAACCCCTAGGATTCTGTGATGCTCTAAAATAAAAAATAGTTCAAAAACTGAGCTGCTTTTCCAGTAAATAGCTGTTTTCATCAATAGCAAACTGAGCAGTTGTCCCTTGTGGGACAGTTTGAGATGAAGTGAGGCAGGCTTGAAAGTCTGTCTTGAGAAATGGTGGTGGTGTTAGCTGGTGAGCTCGGTCAGCTGGGCAGGTACTGGTGTTTTGCCTGCTTCTCTCAGCCTGTGGAGGAGGCAGTGGGACACCCCCACTGCTGTGGGGGTTTTCATACTCACCAAAGATGGTATTTGCTTGAGGCCAAATTTGTCCTTTCCCTTCTAAGTTGTGACGTATACATTTTCAGACTGCAGAGTTTCACATTTTAGCTGAACCTCTTAGCTCAGAAGAAAAAGGGATTTTCCTACAAGATAAGCCCGAGGGCTTCTTTTAAAATAGCTTTCTCTGTATATTTAAGGGAGAGTTGCTTTCTCTGTCCTTCCATTTATTTTCCAACAGCTGTAACAAAAAGAAGAGATAGAGTTGGTTTGGGTGGGTAGTTTTGCTAGAGAAGCTACTAAAGAATAGTAAAAGGTTATTTAAAACCACAAATGGTTGTGAAGTCTTTGCCTTCAGCCAGACTTCCTTCATCAGAGTGTTACTGCAGGAGTGTGGGCGTGTGCACAAATGGATTATCTAGGACACCTTCTGGAGCAATTCCTAACATCTGTCTGGGGAGAGGAGGTGGCGTTGAGGCAACCAAATGCAGCCTTCTGACCAGTCAGGGTTTGGCAGGTGCCAGTTCTGAGTGCCTGTCTGTGGCACTGCACTTCCATCGCCCAGGCCTGGCTGCAACATCACAGCACCAGCAGTACCAAGGCCTGTCTGCCCAGTGGTGGGGTGGAAAACCCAGCCAGCACACAATAGGAAAGGTGGTGGCTGTTGCTCCTGCCCAGCACTGGGAGCCCTGTTGTCACGCCACTGTGGGCCTGTGTGAAGGGCAGCAGTTTGTGGTGCCTGTGATGTTGTTAGACAAGGATGTCTTCCCCACTGGGCAAACCTCCACTCAGAGCCAAGGCTGTTGGAAATGGTTTGTTCCATCTTGGCTTCCTCACCTGCTGCAAGGCAAGTGGGCAAGCAGGGACCATTTCATCCCCTTACGCTCATGTACATGGCAAGTTGCTCTGGCTGAACTGGGGAGTTCAGCTTCCTTTTTAGCCTGAGAGGGGATCTGATCAATGCTCAGCAAGAGCTAAAGAGTGAGGGGCAAGAGGATGAGGCCACACTCTTGTCAGTGGTGCCCAAGACAAGAGGCAGTGGGCACAAACTGGAACCCAGGAGGTTCCACCAGATAAAGGAAAACCTTGTTTGGTGTGAGGGAGCTAGAGCCCTGACACAGGCCGCCCAGAGAGGTTCCAAACACCCCTGACCATTGTGATCCAGGGCAAGCTGCTGTGGGTGCCCCTGCTTTAGCAGAGGGTTGGACTGGATGATCTCCAGAGGTCCCTTCCAACCCCACCATGCAACCCAACCACGTTCTGTGTATTACAGTGGGAGAGAAGCCTTAGGGCAACTTGTTCTTTCTCATATCCAGAGAGTCTGAGCAGTGTTAAGCTACAGCATAACACTGCAACCTGTCAAGTCTACACAGCACTGCTGCTTGCTGCAATCCCCAGTGCTAGCAGAGAAAACTATATAAAGTATCAGTTGGGAGGGTGTAAAGGACCAGAGTTTCCTCAGACAGGACAAGAGGGAATGCACAAGAACTGCAACACATGGAATTCTGTCTGAGCATAGGACAGCATTTTTTTTCCTGTGGGTGCTGTTGGACACTGGCACAGATGGCCCAGAGAATTTGTGCTGTCACCATCCCAGGAGATTCTCAGTTCAGCCTGCACATGATTCTGGGCAAATGGCTCAGGGTAATCCAGCAGGAGCAGAGGGTGGGGCTAGACAGTTTCTAGAAGCCCTTTTCAACTTCAGATGTTCTATGGCCCTGTGAAATAATTGTACTAATAATAACAGAGCGTTAGGGCTTGGAAGAAACCTCTGAAGATCATCCAGTCCAACCCTACTGCCAAAACAAGGTCACCTAGGGCAGGTCACACAGGAACACATCCAAGTGGGCCTTGAAAATCTCCAGGATGGAGACTCCACCACCTCTCTGGGCAGCCTGTTCCAGGACTCTGCCACCTTCACAGTAAAGAAGTTCCTCCTCATGTTGAGAAGGAACTTCCCGTGTTCAAGTTTATGCCCAGTAGCAAATGGTTCAGAGAGGAAGCTTGTATGTTTGCATGAGAGCCTCTGTAGATGACTTTATTTTTACAGAGGTACCCAAAAAAGCAATTTAATTTTGCTTGTCACTGATGTTTTTACAGGTCTCCCCCATCTCATACCTGAGAATCTCCATGAGCCCTCTTCTGCAGGCACCAAGCAACAAGGCACTGCTGGCTCTCCCCCTGGGCGTGACACTGAGGCTCACAGTGCATTTCCACGACAGTTCTGGAGATGCTTTTCATTCACACAATGCCCTGCTGAGCTTCGCCACCAACAGGTAGGGCTCTGGCAGGGCTGCTAACGACAGAGAGCAAAAAAAGGGCAGCCACAGCAAGGAACAAAGACTGTTCCAGAGACCTCAACTGAAGACACAGCTTGGGCTGGAATTGGCAATGAAAGGGTTTCGTCTCTGCAGCCTTCAGAGGCACTGTAGCAAGAAGAAGAGTTGCAGTGAGCAATCAGTATTCTCTAGCAAGTGGAAAGTTCCCCAGATAAGCGTGATCCCCAGTGGGACCTGCTGGGGTACATCTCTGCTTTAAGTGACTCAGAATCATCAGCTTGCACGCATCAGTGGCCTATATACACAAGCGATCCTACCAGCATCACCTCACTGCTTTCCTCCTGGTGCTCTGGCACACTGACTTACTTCAGGTTTATGTAAGGTAGTGAACTTTCTGGATCAGAACCTGTCTTGTCAGATAGGCTTGTGCCGCCTCTGCACAAGCCAAGGCCTTTTGGTCTCTGCCTCAGAAAGTAACAAATATTCTAAGCTTTGGTTATTAGTGAACAATCACTAATTCCATTACTGTAACATAGCTCATTTCCTGCAGAGCACAGCACTTGGCAGTTACAACACAGTGAGCACAATTAAAGGGAAGATAAAGGGGATTGAATGCAACATTTTCTTGTTTTCCTACCAGAATGGTCTGTAGAGTGTTCTACAGCATACAGAGGTCCCTGAGAGAACAGTGCCCTAGCTTCTAAAATAGCTGTGACAAAGCTTCTCCAGCACAGGGCTCATCATTAGCCTCAGAGAGCACAGCAGTGCGCCTTAACCTCAGATGCAGCACTGTGGTGACCAAGCCCTGCTGCTGCTGAGACTGTCCCTGAGCTGGAAACACCGACAGGTGCTCTGTGTGTCAGTAGGAATGCCGAATTGGGGCAAATACCAGAACTTGCAGAGCCTTGTGAACCTATGGCTGGAAAGCTGTGTGTTGGGCTTTCAAGGGCTTTGCTGCTTAACTCCCCAAGTAAAGGGGAGAGAGACCACCTCATTCTAAAGTTCTGCTGCTCTGAAAATGAGGAGGAAGTTCTCAGTGGCTCTCAAGATAATGAGAGCCTCAGGATTTTCTCACCATAATGATGTGAGAAATGAAATTTGCCTCAGCAGCACCTAAATAATGATTAGATTTTCCTTATGTTGTCAGACTTCATTAGAAGATAACCAAAGCATTGTTGACCACTTAAAAAGAGCTCAAAATCTGCTCTTTCTTGCAGAGAGAATGACGTGAGCAAACTTAATCCAAAAGCATAGAATCAGAGTGTGGGTTGGGTTGGAAGGGACCTTAAAAATCAGCTAGTTCCAACCCCCTGCCATGGGCAAAGACACTTCCTACTAGATCTGGTTGCTCACGGTCCACCCAACCTCCCTTTCAGCACTTACAGGCTTAAAGCCTTCACAGCCTCTCTGGGCACCCTGTTCCAGCACCTTGCAACTCTTCTCATGGAGAAGAATTTCTTCCTAATATCCAACCTCAATCCAACTTACTCCAGTTTGAAACCACTCCCCCTCATGCTGTCACTCCAGCGCTTAGTACAAAGTGCTTCTCCAACTCTCCTGTAGCCCCCTTCAAATCCTGGAAGGCTGCTGACCAACCCAAACCCCAGTCATTGCACACTGCCATACTTGCAAGCGCTCTTTCTGTGCTTGTTCTTCCTATAAACAGACTTGCAGGTGAATAAAAAAAATCCTTCACCTTACACAAGTGAAACAGTCTTCCAGCTCAAAGCCACTACCTCTCAGCCTTCATTATAAGCCCTTCTATAAAGTCCCTTCCCAGCTCTCCTCTAGCTGCTTCAGGTACTGGAAGGCTGCTCTAAGGTCTCCACAGCGACCTTCTCTTTCCTCCAGGCTGAACAGCCCCAACTCTTTCAGCTTGTCCGGATATGGAAAGTGCTCCAGCATTTGGATTATCTTCATGGCCTCCTCTGGGCCTGCTCCAACAGTTCCATGTCCTTCTTGTTTTGGGGACTTTAGAGCTGGCCCCAGCACTGCAGGTGGGGTCTCAGCCTAGCGGAGTGGCACAGAGGGGCGGAATCCCCTCCCTCTGCCTCATCTTCACCTGCAGGTCTCCGATGTTTTCTCTGCAGGGACGACCTCGTGCAGGTGGGGAAGGGAGCCACGAACAACACCTTTGTGATCCAGACAGTGAACGTGGGGCTGAGCCTGCTGAAGGTGTGGGCCGTGGAGCACAGCAGCCTGGCGGACTACGTGGCGCTGCCAGTGCAGCACAGCATCCTGCCCGGGCTCAGCACTGCGCGGCCCGGAGACGTCCTCTGCCTCAGCACTGCGCTGCCGCCGCAGCAGGGTGAGCCGCTCCGTGCTGCTGCTGCTTCGGCAGCTCTCATCCCACAGCCTCTGGAAAGGCAAATGCATGATTGATGCTGTTTGTTCAGCATCAAATGTCACTGTTCTTGGGAATGATAAAAATAGCTCCCATCTCCTCTTCTAAGTTTAATTGTGCCCAGCACTCCGTGGTTGGGTTGAATTTGTGAGTGTCAGGCATCAGACATCTCTGTTCTGGTAGCTTCAGAGGTTGGGCTTGCTGGGGGTCACACAGAGCCAGGACTGCCTAACTTCCCTCTGCTGTTTGATTGGTAGCATGAATGGGCTTGTACCAGTGCAGCTGCAAGCCATCTGGGTGCTGGGCTGCCACCTGAGAACCTAGAACCTGGTTTCTCTGAGTCATAGAATGGCTTTGGTTGGAAGGGACCTCAGAGATCATCTACTCTAACTCTCCTGCCATAGGCAGGGACACTTTTCAGCTAGACTTGGTTGCTTTAGGCTCTAGCTTGGCCTTGAACACTTCTAGGGAGGGGACATCTACAACTGCTCTGGGCAACCTATTCCAGAGTCTAACCACCCTCGTATTGAAGAACTTCTTTGTAAGTTCCAGTCTAATCCTGCTCTCCTTCAGCTTCAAACCATTCCCCCTTGGCCTGTCTCTAGATACCCTCATGAGAAATCCTGCAGCCTTCCTGTAGGGTCCCTTCGGGCACTGAAAGGCAGCTCCGAGGTCTCCCTGGACTCTTCTCCTCTCCAGACTGAACACCCCCAACTCCCTCGGCCTGTCCTCATAGCAGAGGTGCTCCAGCCTTTGGATCATCTTTGTGGCCCTCCTCTGAGCTTGCTCCAAGAGTTCCGTGTCCCTTTTATGAAGACAACACCAAAACTGGACCAGAATGGGGAACTGTGTGTAGCTGTGGTGCTGCTGGGTTGACAGCTGGACCTTGATACTCTCAGAGGTCTTGTCCAACCAAAACAATTCCATGATTCTGTGGTGCCTGTGCAGCAAGTACATACCTACGGGCACCAGTGAGGTCATGAAATGGTGCTGTTAGAGTTAGCATCACTGTACTGAGCAGTGTCCAACTGGTGTGTCTTCTCAGGCCCGCCGGGCATCTGGAGCTCCTCATCAAGCAGCATCCTTCAGGTTGACTCCAAGACAGGTGTCGCAGTGGCAAGGGACGTTGGTGTGGTCACTCTTTATTATGAGATTCCAGGATTGCTCAAGACATACAGAGAGGTGAGGCACTCTTAGATCCCACCTGAACTCCTGGGGTGGCTTTGCTTCAGGGCACCCTCACCAAAAGGTATTCTTTCATTGCTGTCTTATCAGTATCTAGAAATGTTCTTTTTAAAAGGAGAAAATACTGGAAACAGGGCAAGGCCTGGGCAGGCTGGATTTTTGGCTGAGGCCAGTGTGGACAAAGTTCAACAAGACCAAGTGCTAGGACTTGCACTTGGGTCACAAACCCCCCCTGCAGTGCTCAAGGCTTGGGGCTCAGTGGCTGGAAACTGCCCAGCAGAGAAAGATGTGGGGGTACTGGTCAACAGCCAGCTGAAGGTGAGCCAGAGTGTGTCCAGGTGGCCAAGAAGGCCACCGGCATCCTGGCCTGGATCAGCAATGGTGTGGCCAGCAGGATCAGAGCCGTGATTGTGCCCCTGAACTGGGCCCTGGTGAGGGCACACCTTGAGCACTGCATTCGGTTTTGGGGCCCTCACCCCATGAAGAACATTGAAAGGCAGGGGCAGGTTGAGAGAAAAGCCGTAAAGCTGGGGAAGGGGCTAGA
>VWYK01098956.1:0-25221 GCA_013399775.1 Semnornis frantzii
TTTTTTTTTTTCCAGGTAGGATACTGGGGTCTTGGTAGCAGCTCATATGGCTGTTCTGCATGTGACTGTGATATTGGTGGATCTCAAAATAACCTGTAAGTTATTGTTCTTCAAGTTCTTTCTTGGCTTTAATTCTTATAGACTCTTACACTAGATTTTCTGATTAGGCTAATACTGTCTCAATACAAATGGGAAAATAGACTGTAGACATAATTTCATTATATACAAACAGTGTAAAGTCAGGTTGGAATCTTAGAAATTAATGTCCTTTGAAGCCAGCTTTGAAGCAGTTTAGACTGAGATTTAATATAATATACAAACTGCACAACCTGAGAAAATCAGAAGCCCTAATATTATGAGAAATTGGAAGTAAGTCAGAGGTGACATTTGTAACTTGGCTTTCTACATATGCTTCAAAAGCTGTAAGTATATATATATATATGTATATTTTTTTTTTTCTGTTTAGAAGCAGGCTTGGTTTCAGTTGAACTCCTCCAAAAGTCTGTTGGTCAAGGGTTTTCTCTACTGCTATTAGACTTCAGACATAGGAGCACATAGTCTGACAATGTGGAGCAACTCCTTGTGAGCAGGTTGATCTCATGTCATGCCTCCAAAGTTGCAGGTGATAGATGGCTCAGAATAGTGGTAGATACAGTAATAGACATAGAAGAAATCAATATGGGAATAGATAATAATGGATGCTCAGGAAACAAAAGAATCTGTGTTTCAGGTTTGGAATGGACAGAGAAAGACAAAGCATGTAATGTCTCCTAAGGCATGAAAAAGTAGCATTGAATAAATTCAGCATGAGCAACTGCATGGATGGAGAGTAGGAAGAGGTTTAATAGGGAACGAAATCTGTCAATGGAAGAAATTAAGCAAAGCTGAAACAAGAGTGGGCCTGAGCTGCTCTCATGCTCTGAGAACCCAGACATGCCTCACTGACACTGTCCCTTTACCAACTCTTCCCCTAGGTGCTCACCAAAGGATGGTCAGTGCAAGTGTCTCATGCTCTGAGAACCCAGACATGCCTCACTGACACTGTCCCTTTACCAACTCTTCCCCTAGGTGCTCACCAAAGGATGGTCAGTGCAAGTGTCTTCCCAACATTGTGAGCCGCCAATGTAATGAGCCAGCTGCAGGCTACTTCTTTTTGCCCCTGGATTATTATATTTATGAAGCTGAGCATGCAAAGATCCTTCATGGCTCTGCACCTTTGGTATGTAGTTGGCTTTTTAAGTGTTGTAGTTAAAGAGGGTCCATGCAGGATGGCACAGCAGCTGAGGAGAGCAGCCAGGCCAAGTCTTCAGCAGCAGGATACAAAGCAAGTCCCTTGACTATCCTCCAGTCATCCTTGTTCTTCATGGACATGACCATCCCATAGGTTGCTGTTACCAAGGGACAGTTGAAACAGCATGGTGTGACCTGCAAAGCTGTCCGTGCTGCTTCTCAAGTGTGGGCTGGTCTAGCATGATTTAGAGAAGTTAATGTAATTCTTTAAATTAGAGGAAAGTGTTTGAGTTGACAACACCCTTCACAAACTGTGGTGTTTCTGGGAATCTACAGTATTGTAAATCAAATTCCTCTCCACTCCACTGGACTCTTTCCTGCTGCCAATTTCCTCAAGAATTTGACATTCATCTATAGTGATTTTAGAAATTTCTTTTTTTTTTCCTTCAGCATGGTGGTAGTTGTTCCCCATGCAGAGTACAAGTCTGGAATGCATCCCTTGTGCCTTTACTAACATTTCTTCTCTGATGTGTTTTCCAGAAGCTGTAGAGAAGGAATAATAATAAAAAAATGTTTATTTGCAGGTCTCATCCACAAATATTGAACTATAATCACAACCAGTTATCATCCTGATGTCCAATAATTAAATGGAAAACAGATGTGGGACATAGCTCATGAGAGGAAGTGCTAGATAATTTTAAGAGAGTGAGGAAACAGGGTTAGGGCAGCTAATTTAGATTTTAACCCAGCTGAGGCTAGAGCTTTTTCTAAGAATACAGATTTTCATTTATCTGTTTATCTACCCTTCAGAATTGCTGAGACAGCTTTCTCATTACTTCATAGGTTAAGCCAAGCACTCTTCCAAGGTGTGACATCTACTTCCAGAAGCAAGGTTATGAATTCGTGATTGAAAATGGGAAGATTGTGTTAAACAGGAACAAGAAACGAAGTGTAAGAAAATCTGGACTGGAACGGGTAAATTGGTGCCTGAATCTTAAGAGTACAGCAAGTGTGTCTCAATGTCTGAGCACATGGGATTCACAGTCTTAAGACATAGTCCTGACACAAATGAAATTAATTTTTGGCATACACAGTTGAGCTGGACATTTTTGTAATTCACACTGATGAGTTCTCTCTACTCTGTTCAGTGCCATTGTGGACTCAGGTTCAATGAATTGTTTAGAAGAGAAGAGCTCTGTTGTTGTTTTGCTTGCAAGAGATTTCCAACATTTTACATTTTCCAACAAGTTTACCAAGACATTAACATACTACATGGCATTGCAAGTATTGATATTTATCCAGCTTACAATGAGAAGTCCAGCCATATATCAAATGTAAGGTTTGCAATAGGAATGCTTGGAGATGCCAAATATATAGAGTTGTATGCATCATTCTAGTCCTTCTCATTGCTGTTGTGGACACAAGCCTTGGAAATCTGCTCTAGGTGAACCTGCTATAGCAAGGTGCTTGGACTAGATGATCTCCAGAGGTCTTCTAGCACCTACCATTCTGTGATTCTGTGATCCTACACTTGGGAGAGTTCTTACATTGCTGATCTCAAGCTTGTTCAGAAAATAAGGCTGGCTGATGGCCAAAATGAGTAAACAACATGGCAAAAATATTTTCTTCCTTTTTTTTCCCCTGAGTTTGTATTTTTGTCATTTGACTGTGTGTGTTGTTGAGAATGTCAGTGTGCTTTTGCAGGGTGCTGTACGATTTGGGCAGGACTCGGCTGTGCCGGTGGTTTTCAGGCAGCCAGGACCTGGTCGATCTGTCACATGGACAGGACCTGGCCTTGCCCAGGTTCCCAATGGAGCTGGACTGAGATTCATCATCAACAACATTCCCTTTGCTATGGACTTTGATATCACGATTCGTTATGAACCTCAGGTACTTGTGATGTCTTGTGTGTTTTGTGATACTCTGATCAATGCAGGGTCTATTTTGTCAGTAATAGGGTGCAGCAGCTTGTCCCACTCTGTATTTAGAATGAAAACTGTTTGCCTTGTCATCCTTATTGGTATGGGTTTAAAGAGCAGACAGAATGAAGCTCTCAAATGAATTGGAGAAAAACAGAATTGTATTTGGAGAGAGAGTTAGAGACAGAAATTAGAAGGCAAATGCAAAATCCATGAGCAAACCCCCTTGAATTTTCCCCCATCCCAAAACTAAATCTATAATCCCCAGTGCTCCAATCCTGCCCCCCCATGCCTCTGCCATCCAAGAGGCCTAAACACAGCCTGTGGAGTCCCCAAACCAGGCCTGCTCCTTACATGTTTGTCCTGATAAAGCAGCTCCAACCAGACACAAGGCTGGAGGGGGAGGAAAGGAGAGCAAGCTACCTCACTGTGAGTTTATGAAGAGATAGCAGAATTATGGGATTGAATAACAATCTTCTAGTCCCTAGAGGATTTTTTAACCCTCTAGTTCCCAACCTGGGACACTTATCAACCAAGTCACATGCCTTCCACTGACCCCCTTAACCTTTACCGCTCTAGTCTGAAAAATCAGTACAAACATCAGCCAAGATTTCATCTTCTGGGATTCCTCTTTTGGTATCTTTGCTTGGACTGGACTACTGTTCACAAAGCAGACATGTGCAAAATGTACTTCCTTTTAAAGGAGCATCTTGCATTTCTAGCTGGGATTTTCTGTGCATGAAAATGCGCAGACAGGTCTGATCTGAGTAGATATTTATCCAAGGCTTTTGTGGGCATCCAACATCCCAGTTGCTCCAACTGGCTCTGAGATGTCTGAAAATTGTGGGAAAATAGCCAAAATGTTGGGGTTTTTTGCCTGAAAAAAATTTTCCAGTGATGAAGACATGTCTAGAGAAATCTGTTAACCCAAATCTGGTTAACCTCAAGTCTGCACCCATGAATTCAGAAACACAGGCAAGTGTTTTATTGTTACTAGTAGTTGTACTGAACTGCTCTTTCACCTTGAAGCTCCCTGGGACAATCCCACCAGTTGAGATCCTGCTTCTTTCTACTGTATTCTGTTCTCTTGCTGTCATTCTGAGGCAAACAAAACTCCCCATGTCTTAAAACATGAGAATAATTTTGCAGTGGGCTGGTTGGATGTAGCTTTTTCCTTCTAAGGGTTAGATTAGTCACAAAGTCTTTATATTTGTTATTCCTTATTAGATGTGAGAGGAGGCAGATAATGAAGGGTATCTCCAGGACAGCACCATGTTAAGGAAACAATTCCAATGACTTTAACAAAGCTGTTTCATTTACACCAACTAAGGTCTCATTTCTGTCTTTGCTCTTCAGTTGACCATTGCAAATGCAACACATTTTCCACAACGTTATCTTTCGTAGTCCTTCAAGGACAAAGAGAAAATTCATTTCATCACTGCAGATGGCTTTCACTAACCCTGGCAAAGAGAAAGTGGGTTTTTCAGATGTGAAAAATTACTGTATTTTCCCCTTTGTTTACAGTCATTGGAAGACTGGCTAGCAAGTGTTGCTGTCCAGCCTGTTGGTATTTTGTCAAGTTCGCGCTGCCAAAACAAAGGCCTTGCAGAGGAACCACATGTGTTGCCTCTGCCAGCTGCAAAGAGGTCTGACTGTTCTTGTCTTTTTGTCTGTAGATTTTCTGTGTGCAAATCTTTTACTGAAGCACTGAATAGCAACAAGTGTGGGAAAGTGGGAATGTTAGAAATATGCGTGGCCTTTACTGTTGCTATCACACCACAGTACCACATAGGTTCTAAGGAAGAGTCTGGTGCTCCATTACTCAGTGTGGCAATGGTTTGCCCAAGCCAGGAGAGCAGTCTGAGATCCTGCTGGGATTAGCTGTTGCTTTGGCAAAGGTCCAACTGCAGCTATTTCAAATTAGTAAGGAAATACTGACTTAAATTCACTCTTCTAGCCTACTTTCAAAACTAGTTTTTCAGCTTGAACCTATGTAAAGAAGCCAAGAGGATGTGACCAAAGTCTTGATCAAACAGAGGCAGGAAAAGACAAATACAAAGAGTGAGTTGCAGACTCCCATGCTTGAAGTAGTAAAACCTGCCATTTTCAGCTTAATCTCACCAGGTTTACTATGAATGCCTGGTGAACTATCCAGGCAGAAGTTATTCAGCTTTCCTAAAGCTTAAAAGCAGTGGAGTCATAGAATCATAGAATGGTAAGGTTGGAAGGGACCTCAAAGATCATCTAGTTCCAACCCCCTGCCAGAGGCAGGGACACCTCCCACTAGTACAGCTCACTCAAGGCCTCCTCCAACCTGGCCTTGAACACCTCTAGGGAGGGAGCAGCCACAACCTCCCTGGGCAACCTCTGCCAGTGTCTCACCACCCTCACTGCAAACAACTTCCTCCTAACATCCAGTCTAAATCTCCCCTCTGCCAGTTCAAACCCATTGCCCCTTGTCCTGTCATTGCAAGACCTTGTCAATAATCCCTCCCCAGCCTTCCTCGAGCCCCCTTCAGATATTGGAAGGCTACTCTAAGGTCTCCTGGAAGCCTTCTCTTCTCCAGGGTGCAGAGCCCCAACTCTCTCAGCCTGTCCTCACAGCAGAGCTGCTGCAGCCCTCTGATCATCTCCATGGCCTCCTCTGGACCCACTCTAACGGTTCCATGTCCTTCCTGTGCTGGGTGCTCCAGAACTGTAGACAGTACTCCAGATCAAGTACACTCCCTGCAGTAACATGGCTTGCTTGGGGCTGTATGCATTAGGGTGCAGGCACAGAGAGGAGAGAGGGCTCACACCATCCAGTAAATTTGCATTCTCCCAATTCCTGGCTATAACTGTGCTTTATTTCTGCTGAACAGGATTGCAGTTCTTCAAACTCCAGTCTGCTTGGAGCCAGGAACAGAATATTCTGTAGATGTGTATTTCTCTCAGCCCTCAGCCTCTGACCCAATGGCAGAATTGTTCATCTTGATTGACTCGGTAAGTAGTTCTGTCACATTTCCTTTGAGGTTGTATTTATACCAGTGTGATTTTGGTTTTTACACAGACTTACTAACAATATTTTAAAATAATTTATAGTATGTTTTAATAGAAATTCAGCAAAGGGTGCTTCTGCTTTCTTCTATTGACAATGTGTTTGCATGTTTTTTCTGCAGAAAGAGAATCATATTGCTTTTAATGCATAATAGCTCTTCAAGTCATACTTGAACACATAATAGAGTATATTTCTCTTTCTGTTGCTCACTTATTATGAACACACTCCACATATGCTGACAAGATGCTGTGGTTAAGGATATAAGTTGATGAATTTATTCTTCACTCAGGTGTTTGGTTTTGGGTTTTTTTTTTAATCTCTATAATTTGTCTGCATCTAATTAAAAAAACCTCTTCCCACCAAGTCAGACCCTGGATGGTAGTTTTGGGTCTTTATCTTGAGAAAAATATTTTTAAGCCCATTCCTCTAATTAATTCTGTAAAACTGTACCTGACAAAGGCTGTCCATGCTTGGACATAGAACCTTCAGCCAGTATTTGTCTATCTTGGTAATACAAATAAAACTTTCTGCCAAATATTGTTTTTGGAGTCATCAACGTGGCATCTCTTAGAAGCAAAAGCAGTTCCGAGTGTATATCTGAGATCTTATTATAATCTGACTTTTTATACATAGTCACTTTTATTTGAAGAACTTGTGGAATGTCTAGACCTTCTGAATAAATGCCACTTCAGCAGCTCAATGGCATGTTTGAAAACACAGAGCTCTAGGCCTCTGTCTTTGCAATGTGGAGCACAGTAAGAGAATGTGGGAAATTCTGGGTTTCAGTACATCTAAGCAAAAATATTTTCTTTACCCTCTTAATTCCAAAGCTTGGACTTATTCCCAGAATCAGCTCCGTGGAGAACTTGTGCAGTGAAAAGGATTTAGATGAGTACCAGAAGTATCACTGTATTGAAATTGCATCTGAAGTTGGACCTCATGTCCTGCCCGAAGTATGTGCGCGGCTCATAGTGAGCATGTCAGCTCGTATTCACAATGGTGCTGTTGGTAAGGAGCAACCTGCTCAGGCAGCTCTATGGGACAGTTACTGATTTTCCCTTGGGTTTGTAGGAGATGTTGACTAGAGAGCTGTCAGCCCATGGTGGTGTTAGTAAGTGACAGCCAACCAGCATGTAGTATGTATGGATACGCAGGGTATGTGCTGTTGAATTCTGTGGGCTGCTGATACCTTTTGTTGGCATGGCTCTTGAAGTTCATCTCACCTGATAAGCTTCATGAAGCAGCTGTGATTGTGTTCTCTGAAGAGCATTTCAATCAAATGCAGCTTCACCAGATGGTCAGTAACTTATATATTTTTGGATGCTGTAAAAAGACATGATTTTTTAAGCCCTCTCACAGAATGCTGCAGGTCACCCAGATGCTGTGGTAGGACTTCAGGCATAATGGCACACAAGCTGATGTGCTGGAAGAGATTCACCAAGAAAAGCTCAGTGGTTGTTCCAGCATAAGGATAGTGGCAGGTGGAGTCTGAAGCCCTAAGCAGTCTCCTGGACCCACCATGGAAAGGGCAATCTAGGCTTCATGTCACAGGGGACTTCCCTGGTGTTGGGCCCAGAGAAATGGAGCTACTCTGCACTCACTAATCAGAGGCACCTTTCTGGATGATTTTGGTGTCCAGCTCCTTTCAGGGAACCTTGCCTACAATGGACTGGAATGCAACCTAGAATCTACTTGATTTGGACTATTTTTAGAAGTACCTATACTTCACTCACACATTTAGTGAGTGAGGTAGGTGAAACCATAAGTTTGGGCTGTGCTGACTCCCCATTAACCTGAGTCACATTGCAAGGGGATTCTCCCAGTGTGAAACATGGCACTTTGGCTTGCTTTCTATTGCTGGCATGTTGGTATCCTGGACAAGTACCCCTTGGGAGTTAGCAAACCAGCTTCGCTTGACATGTAAGACAAAGGGGTCCAGAAAGCAGAAAATACATAAATGAAGGCTGCCTGCAGGTTATGTCCAGTGATGCAGCTAGTTCTAGATTTATATCAAACCCTTCTAGACTTTGAGGTATCTCCATTTTGAAATATCTAAATTTTGCTATACCAGCTGCTGTCCCACCCAAAGTATGTGCTGAACACTGTGCCCTGAATATGAAAGCTCTAAAGCTAAGTAGGTGCCTGATAAAACATCACCACGAAATAAAATCCAAGCCATGGTCACAAGTGGCAAGTGAACTCCTTATGAGGACTATTAAACTCTTTCCTTCCTGTCTTTAAGTGTAACATCTGCAAGCTCACAAGAGCAGTCACACTCCTTTACAACCAAACCTCTTTTGATTTTCTTTCCCCTTGGAAGCATGTAAGTGCAATCCCCAAGGGTCACTGAATGCCAGCTGCAGTAGACTGGGAGGCCAGTGCCAGTGCAAGGCTAATGTCGTGGGGCGCTGCTGTGACACTTGTTCTGCGGGCAGCTACGGCTTTGGCTTCCATGGCTGCTATGGTGAGTACTTGACAGCGAGCACCAGAGCCATCACCCTGTATCCATATCTGTCTCTTCATGCATGCCCCACCTTTTTAAGGTTTTAAATTCATGATTATATGTGAAGCAATGTATAAAATGTTCCCTCAAATAACAGATTTTCCATCCTCGTTGCTCGCTCCGCCTTGGAGCAGTGTCAGCAAGGAGCAGGTTTGGTGGTAATATATGTTCAGGACACAGCTTTGCCTTTGGTGTTTTCCAGCATGTGAGTGCCACGCCCAGGGCTCAGTGAGCACGCTGTGTGACCAGGTGACTGGGCAGTGCTCCTGCCGCTGGAAGGTGGGTGGTCAGCACTGCAGCCAGTGTCTGGCTGGCTATTTTGGATTTCCCCACTGCCGTCCTTGCGTGTGCAATGGCTACGCAGAGCTTTGTGACCCAGTGACTGGAGAGTGTCTGAACTGCCGTGGGTTTACAGCTGGAAGCCACTGTGAAAGGTAAGTTGATGAGCAGTGATAAAAAACTCATCCAAACACTGGTGCTCTCTGAAACGTGTAGCTGATGGCCATGCATGGAAAGCATCCATTGACCTTAACAGGGAACATGTATCGAAACCTAGGATTAAACTGAGCCTAGTTGCAAAATAGCAAGTACCTATTTGTTTGGCAAATGCATGTGGGAAAGTGAACCTGATGCATACACACAGCATTGCAGAAGGATCCCTGCAAGAAAGCATTTAAGATTTGCTGTGGCACTATGTCCTTGGGGACATCCAAAACACTGCATATAACATAGGCTGACTCCTGCTGGTTTTTAAGTTGCCAAGAGGCTAGATTCATGATGAACACTCAAGTAATACCTGCAGTTATCTCTGAGGAGCTTAAATAAACATGCTCTGTTTAGTGGACCATATTATTTCCATATGACCAACAAATGAATTTTCACATTTTCTGGCTCTGTTGAAAATAGTGCTCCTCTTTTTTGTTTTATACACTAGCACCAATATCACAGCTCAACACACACATCAGAACTAAATTTGCTGGCTGTTTAGTTTAGTTTGACATTGGACTTTGTCATTTACTTTTAAGGACTTCCCTGTGAAATCTATTGGGTTTTTCTTTCAGTGCTTTTGGACAACAGAGCTTTTAGCTATTGTGCTTGTAGGTGGCAAATAGATTAAAAATGAGATACTGAAATGCCTCATAGAATCATAGAATGATAGAATGGTAAGGTTGGAAGGGACCTCAAAGATCATCTAGTTCCAACTCCCTGCCATAGGCAGGGACACCTCCCACTAGTACAGCTCACTCAAGGCCTCCTCCAACCTGGCCTTGAACACCTCTAGGGAGGGAGCAGCCACAACCTCCCTGGGCAACCTGTGCCAGTGTCTCAGCCTATAGTACAATTTTTCTCTATTAAAATATTCCAATTAGCTCAAACCAGCACACAACCTTACCATTCTATGATTCTATGATTGAAAGGAACTCTTGACAATTTCTGCTGCTTTGTGTTGGCTGCTTTGACAGGTGCATGGATGGCTATTATGGAAACCCTCTGAATGGAGAACATTGCAGCCCATGCATGTGCCCTGAGGCACCTACAAGCAATAGGTATTTTGCACATTCCTGTTACCAGGACTCACAGTCTGCACAGTTGGTCTGCAATTGTCTCAAGGGATATTCAGGTATGAAGCAAAATAGGAAATGGTTTTGATTCAATTAAAATTAATATGAGAAAGAAAAATTACCATCTTCTGCCCATTCTCTCTTCAGAAATGAAAAGTAGGGGAATAAAATAGATAATATTCAGATTTACTGAAATTAGGTGGGGAAGTCTTGAGTGAGAAAATTGTGCGATTAGTGTTTGGAAAAGAGATTCACCTACATAGAAAGAGTGAAGCCAGAAATTAATATGATGACATGCTCTAGAAACCTCCTCCTTTTTCCAGAGGCACTATATTAACCTGGTGGGGAGAGGCAGGGAGAACTGCAGCCATCACTTCTGAAAAACAAGCATTGGAAGCCCAAATTGGATAGAGCAGAGCATCAAAAAGAGCTGATAAGATTTCCTAATCACAGAATTTATTTTTTTTTTTCATATAGAGGAATCTTGCTTTGACATTATGCCCAAAAGTGACTGCTTCTCCATTGAAATGGTATGTTTAGAAATGAGGTTTCCATTCTCAACTGTCTCAAAGTAATGCCCTGCTCCCTAAGATCCTGTTGACTTAGCTTGAATTTCTGCAGGGAGAACTGAAGATATTTCCCTAGACCTGGGCATTAGAAAGATCTCCAGTGATGGAAGCAAACCTTGCTGAGAAACAGTGTCAAAACCAAAACCAATGCTGTCATCTTTACTTAAGCCAGCTTCCTTTATAAGTCAAGAGCAGTTTTCCTTGAGTAGGTGGCCAAAGTGATCCTTGTTGGTACTCATGCAGAGGACTTCTATCCTCACAAACCACCGCACTCCTCAGTTTTGGACTTTCTTCCTCCAACTGCTTCCCATCAAGGCTCTTGGTCTTAGAGACTGTGAAAGGTTCTAGTTCTGAGGACCATAGCAAAGAAGTAGCATTCTTGATTGAATATAGGTCAGGGGATGAGGTCCAGCAACATCAGCCTGCCCATAAAGATTTCCAAATTGAAGAGAGGTAGCACCTTGATCAGGTCAGTCATTAAGAGAGTGTGCAGAAGTAATTGCAGTGCCAGAAAACAAGGAGAGAGTGTCCCAGAGCTCATCTGATCTCCAGGGAATCTTCCACTGGGTTAAAGAAAGGAGGGTTTATCTACCAGATTCTGAGTTGCTCAAGTGTGATGGTTTGGGAGTTCCCCACCCCTCCCACACTTTGTAAAAATGACCCAGACTAGAACTCAGCCAGCTGGAAGTTAAGGACTGAAGCTCTATTTACAGCTCAGCACAATATACAAGCAGATATATACACTATGTACAGGAATAGTTACAGAAATATACAAATTAAAGGTAATACAGAAACACAACTCCCCTCCCAGAAATCAGAGACCCCAGGAGGGGCTCCCAACCACCCTTCCACCTTCTCCCCACCCCTATACCTTACCCCAAGGTTTGCCTTACACGCAAGGTGAGTTTGGAGGATTGGCCAGGGGACTTCGAAGAAAAGCGGTTAGTGAGGTTACTCAGCAGAGAGGAGAAAAAGCCAGAAGCCACTAGTCCGAGACACTGTGCCCCAGAGACTGACTTATCTATGTTTTGAGTACTTAAACATCTCAGCAAGCCTATGAGTGAAGTAGACATCACCATTGTTTCCTTTTCACAGCCTATAGTATAATTTTCTCTATTAAAATATTCCAATTAGCCTCAAACCAACACATCAAGGAAAGGGCACTCGCACCTTCTCATGCTGCTGCCACTGTGAAGGCCCCCAGGAAAATCCTGCAAATATAGCCAGTCCTGATTGGTGTCATTGAGAGGTCTTTGCTGGAAAAAGATATTTGTAGGTGTTATATGAGGGGTTATATGAGGGGTTATCTGTCTACTCCTAATGAAAGGACTTCCTTGGCGAAAACAGTTTGGGATGAACAGTGTGCATTTCCATCAGACTCTAGTGTGGGAGATGTAATTTTAACTGATCGTAGGATTAATGTGCAACAGTCTCAAACAGGTGAATATTTTCCATAGGAAATGTGCTTTGAACAGTCAGTCTGAATCTTTTAACAGTATTACTGGAAGTTACACATTTCACTTGAATTCCCATCAGCCAGCAAATATTTTTGCCTTAATCTCTGACAGGAAATCAGTGTGACGAATGTCCTAGTGGGTTCTACAAAAACCCAAGGAGCCCCAGGCTTGAATGTGCTCCATGTCCCTGCAATAACAATATTGATGTGACAGACCCAGAGTCCTGTAACAGGGTCACCGGGGAATGCACCAAGTGTTTACACAACACCCATGGAGCAAACTGCCAGTTCTGCAAACCTGGTTACTTTGGCTCAGCCCTCCTTCAAAACTGTCAAAGTAAGTAAGCAACAGCACTGAAACTGCCTATTACTACCAAGAAAAAATATAAATAAATTAAGCTACTGGGAGAGGTTAACCCTTGGAGAGACAGTAAAACTAAAGCAGATGAATGGAGCAAAATATGAGAAGACCAAATGTATTTTGATCCAGTGATACAAATAGTTGTTAATATGGCAATCTCTTAAATTCTTTGTCATCCAAGTCTCACTAAATCCCACACTGTATATTACTCCTAGGAAATTAATTTGTGAAATGAAATCAGTACTTTCTGTTAGGAAAATAAAAGTGCATTCAGCCCATTCAGGAATAAAAGTAAAGGAATAAAATATTTTTACCCATGGTGCTGGCTGATGCAAACTAAGCAATGCTCAGTTAACCAGATAATCCCTTGCTAAGCTCCCTGCCTTACCAGTTGCTTTCATTAAGTTAGAATGAGATTCTTCAGACAATTTAGTAGACTCCATGAGGGCACTGTCAATAACTCAGTACTTCTAACAGAAAGGCAGGAGTGTAATCAAAATCAAGTCACAAGTTTCTTCTCAGTGTTTCCCAAAGAGTGTTTTCACAAATGTGCTTGATTTCTACAGGCCAGACAATTGCAGGTATTTTCAATATTGTTTTTTTTTTTTTATGTGAATCTCTATAACACAGTTTCAAGCCCATTCTTGGAAGATTTCTGTTAGAAGTGGTTAAGCAGGAACTTTTGGCTCTTCACAAGGAAGGTTTAGCTTAGCTTATTGGGGTTCCCACTGCCCACTGTAAATCAGCTTCTCTATCTATTTCATTCTATAATCCTTCATTTTTGTGCTGGTATTAAAAGTACTGAACATTCCCAGTAAATTTGCTCAAAACAATTCTTCTAAGTTACTATAGAAAGATAGGTAAACTGTATTGAGATTTAAAATGTGCTCAGTAAACCTACAGCATGGGCTTTATGTGCAGCTCTGACTGTCCATCACCATTATTATTAAATACTGCAGTATTTTTCTTTCTTTTTCTAGAGTGCATGTGCAATCCAGCAGGTGTTCACCCAGCTATGTGCCCAGGGGGAGAAGCAGCCTGTCTGTGTGACCCAGCCACAGGAACTTGCCCTTGCCTGCCCAATGTGGTGGGCACAACCTGCGACCAGTGTGCCTCTGGCTACTGGGACCTAGCTAGTGGAAGAGGATGTCAAACCTGTGATTGTGATGAAAAAAACTCCCTTAGCAACCAGTGCAACCAGGCAAGAAAATTACTATGTTTCAGAGAAGCTGGGTGGTGCTGTTTTGGCATGGCATTGTGGGGACCCTCATATGAGGATAGCTTTCTGTTGTGCTCCCTGAAAACAAGAAGTCTTTGGAAGTCTGCAGTCGGTGCAGTCACTTTGAGTCATTATAGCAGATGTGTTGTTCTGACAATGAGGCTCTGTTTGTAAGTAGTTCTCTTTGCCTGTGTGTTTTTTTGGTCAAGTGATTCTTAGAAATACTTTGGAAGAAATGTCACATAGGGAGGTATACATACAGGGAAGAGGGAAGTCCAGGCATGAACCCAAGAGTCTCATGAGTAGTTTTAAAAGTGTTTATTTTCATGAAGTAGCAGCTGTTGCCATTACATTAATCTCGCTCATCTATCAGACTGCTAGAGTACCTTTCCTCATCTTTAATTCCTTTGCACTTTCCCAGGCTAAATGTAGAACAAATAAATCAGCATTTTAGAAAAGAGAAGTAAAATGGTGGTCCCATGGAGTCAAAAGCAATTTTACTGTTGACTTCAGAGCACCAGGAGCTTATCCCAAGCTCTCACTGCTGTGCTTTCACATATGCTTTCTCTTCCACTTTATTTAGTGGGTTTATTATTTTTCCTAGCAAATGCAGCTTTTGACCTCAAAGAACTATTACTGCTTTTCTGAGCTGTACCAGTTATCAGAGCTGTAATTCCTTGCAGTTTAATTTAATAGCCAAACTATAAAATATATTTTCTAGGGCATAATATGCCCTCAAGGTTTTCAGTTACAGATAATATATTATGTACTTAAAAGCTGAATTGTTAAAATGAGTACTTTTCTTCAGTAAAAATAAGAAATTAATCTGTTTTGCAAAGGAAAATAATCTGCTCTCCGATTATAGTCAGAGGATGAATTTCCAATGAGACTCTGTAGACTGGAACATACAAAATCTTTCATACTAGTAAAGGAAAACTACCTCTCAAAGTCCATTTTGTTTTCACAACTTTCAGAAGGAAGATGGGAAAGGTGGGCCAGTACTGAATAAACCATGGTGTTCAAAGATTGTGGGCAAGCGGTGTCACAGCAGTACCCATACATTCTGTGACAGAAGTCACAGGAACATAAAGAAACCCAGAGCAGAACAGAGTGGCAGAATCTCCTCTCTCAATCTGCAGGCCACATTTCTTCTGATGCAGCCCGGGATGCAATTGACCTGGGCTGCAAGTGTGCATTGTTGGCTCATGTCCAGTTTCTTGACCACCAGTACCCCTAAGTCCTTTTCTGCAGGGCTGCTCCCTATTTCATCATCCCTTAGACTGTATTACCCAGACCTAGACTGGATTACCCAGACATAGGTGGAGGACCTTGCAGTTTGCCATATTGAGCCTTATGAGATTCTCCTTAGTCCATTTCTCCACTTTGTCCAGGTCTCTCTGGATGGCATCCTTCAGTTATATCAACTGTCACTCAGCTTGGTATCATCTGCAAACCTGCTGAGGGTGCACTTGATCCCACTGCCTGTATCACTGATGAAGATATTGAACAGCACTGGTCCCTTAGCAGGGCCCAGCAGGGGCACTGCTCGTCACCTGTCTCCACCTGGATATCCAGCTGTTAATCACCACCCTTTGCATGCGATCATCCAACCGATTCCTTATCCACTGGACGGTCAACCCATCAAATCTTTATCTCTCCAGCTCAGAGAGAAGGGTGTTGTGGGGGATTGTGTCCAAGGCTTTACAAAAGTCCAGATAAATGAGATCTGTTTGTCTTCCCTTGTCCACTGATGTAGTTACACCGTTGTTGAAAGCTACTAGGTTGGTCAGGCAGGACTTGCCCTTGGTGAGTCTACAGGATGTTATTTAATCCCATCTTTACAGTTTACAGGCCAGTGTCCATGTAAGCTAGGTTACAGTGGAAGATGTTGTGATGAATGTGAGGAAAATTACTTTGGCAATCCCCGGACACAATGCATTTGTGAGTATTCCTGAGTGGGGACGATGGCATTAGAAACTGTCTCAAAAGAAACCTTTAACTTTTATATTCATAGGGCAGACAGGATATACATGTAGAGGAGCAGGCTTCTGTATATTTATGTGTATGAGACCGACAAAGGTGTTTCTATTATTTATCTGTACTGTTCCTTCTATGGTTATAATGCAACCACGTATGTTAGATGCAGAAGAGCCATTAGCCAGGCAGTCCACTTTGCTTTAACTCAAACACCAGTTTGCTTTTATTGTCTCGCAATGCATGATTGTATCTTTTGCGTGCATTAATCCCATGTTAAGAAGAACAACTGGATGTAACCTGCTGTCCCTTTCTTGCAGCGTGTGAGTGTAACCCGGAGGGAACGAGCCAGCCCACGTGTGACAAAGCCACCGGCGCGTGTAGCTGCCGTGCTGGTGTCGCCGGCCGCTTCTGCAATCGGTGCAGCCGTGGCTTTGATAAAGACTTCCCCTCTTGCCGACGGTGCCACCTTTGTTTTGAACAGTGGGATGCTGAAATTATGGTCCTTGCCCAGACTGTGCGGGGGTTAATGAGGTTTGCTGCAAATCTTGAAGAAAAAGGAGGACGAATGCCCAGCTGTGACATGCGCTTCAAAGCCTTCGGAGATGCCATTTCTGAAACTGAAAAAATATTGAGACATCCTGTTCTTTCACTGCAGGCCCTCTCAGGCATCAAGGATTTTCAGGGATATGTTCAGTAAGGGCTTGGCTGCTCCTGGAAAAAAAAAACAACCCTCACTGAGAAAGTAGTCTTTCCCCCAAGCTCCACCAGCCATCTCTGCACATAAGTCCTGCTTCTCATCAGCTGGACTTCTAAGTCATTGTGGTCAATAGATACATGAATAATCCTTACATGTATTATCTGTTCCCCACATACATATAGTTAGATGCTGGAATTTTCCCATTCATCCTACAGGTTTTCTAAATAAGCCTTTACAAGTAAATGTTTCTGCTCACTTGGAAATTTGTCACTTGTCCTGTAAAATACTGCACATCTCTGTTTTAGTTTAAGAACAATCCAGTCTCACTTCTGCATAACTGCCATCTCCCTTTCAGACAAGAAGTTGCACAAATGGATGCCCTCCTCAGTAGACTCTATGAGTTTCCTGACCTTAACAAGAACATAAGAGACATTGGAGAAGAAGCTGACCTAGTGTATGAACTTCTGCAACAGAAAATAGATCTGCATCACAATTTGCATTACTTGAACCTCAAAGGTAAGGCAGCCAGCAAGTAACTGACATAGCTGAACATCTTCCATTAATGTTTTCTCACTGTTGAACTGTGCAGCAGATCAAAAGTCCGTAGACTTTAGCTTCCTTTGGTGGCTTTGTGCTACCAAAGTATGTAAATACATACTACCAACATTTTATATTGACTTTTCTAATTTCCTTTTATTTTAAAATGCCATGATTTCTGGCATCCTAGATTTCAGATACATGTACCAAGGCACATCAGTCAGAAGTCTAATGAATCCTGATGTTTATATCAGGATTTAAAAGCTGCACAGATTCTCAGTATAGATTCACACATCATACAGTAGAACAGCAAAAGATTTTTTTTCCCCAGTTCTGACTTACTCTTCCCAATATTTAAAAATGTTGTACAGCAGTAGTTTGTTTAATTGAAGCAGGGAATCATAGTGCAACTTCTTAGTGTTCCCATGGGGAAATACATGACTTTATGTGGTAAGGAACTAGCTCCCCATCATCAGAACTGAGTCAGAACTGAGTTCCTTGGAATTTTTGAAAGAATTACAGTTTGTGCTTGAGGTAAGTATAGTCTCCATCAGTGGCTAACAGCAGTAAAGACAATGTCACACAGAGTTGTGTCTGGAGAAAGACAGAGACATATCACTTGGGGATCCTGAACAAATGCTAGATCATCCACAGTGGCAGAAGACTGTCAGCAGTATACCCTCTAAAGAGATAACTGCCAAGTTGTGAACCCTGAAAAAATACAAGCTACAGGCAATACACTCCCATTTACAGTTCTTCTGTCTTTCCTTCAGGAGAGAAGTTTGGCTAGAAAAGATGGGAAAAGAAAAAAAGTCAACAGAATACAAAGCCAAGAGAAAGGAAGTGGGGGAAAGAGGGATTAATTAATATTTAGGCCTTTCCTGCCCTGTTGTACTTGGCAGTGCCCCTGGAACCAACTCTTCCACTCAGGTCCCTGTGCAAGCAGTCAGCACAGCTCTCCTAGGCTTCTCAATTCAACTGAGCCTTGTGAAGCCTCTGAGAAAGGCAGGACGGCAAAGAAACAGTAAATCCCACGGAGGTCAGTGGATGCGCAGCTGAAGCATCTGTGGTGCTCTCTGGTCACATTCCAAACCCACTTTTTGTTTTTGCCTTAGGAGATGAATAAACAGCCCTATAAAAAGCACACGGGGGTGTGGGGAAAGGAAGACCTTGAATTTAAGCTGAGTTTCTGGTCAGGGCCACAAATATTCATCAGTTCTGCTACCAAGCATCTAACAGCAGAGAAACACCTTTTCCATCAAGATAATCAGCCTCTCTGATATCCCAAAGAAAGCTTGGCTCCCTCATGCCCTCTTCATTTCAGGAACAGCAGCATATCCTACATATGGCTTGGTCTGTTTTTTCCTCTCCTTTTGCTGAGGCAGAGCAGGATATGGCCACATACACCATCTGGGGCATATTTCCATACATGGGGAACAGACATACATTCACACAGCTGACCTGGAAGCATCAATGTCTAATGATGCATTAAAATCACTGGGAAAAAACAAGACACAAGTTTTCTTAAAAGAATGTTTGCAGTTTATGAGATCTCATTAAACTACAGCTTCCCAGCCTTGGCCCCTGGCTTTGCAGCCACTGTGGTGTGGTAAGGCAGTAAATAGAACTTCCTAGGCTGTAAATCAAGCCTGTGCTATGACACTGTGTTTAACATAAAGGAACTTGGAAGCTCAATAGCTGCATCCAAAAAACCAAGCACGAAAAAATGCATTTGGGCCACTTATGGAGATCTGAACCACTGCAAAATATTCCTGTGATGGAACTATTGCACAGGAAGCATTCTGTTAGAAACAGATTTACAGCAGCCTCTTGCCAGTATTTTGTATTAGGAGCTAAGTTTAAACTGTGCATTTTTTCCAATAGTTGCAAGATTAAATAACCTTGGTTCCACACAGTAACTAAATATTGTTCAGCTTCAATCAAAGCAAGGCCAAGGACTATTTCAAAGCATGCAAGATATAACAAGTGTCTTGTCATTGACTTCAACTAGTAACTGAATCAGTTAGCAGTACAAAGAGGGATGTTAATCAATGACCTGTAATGCTTTTACATTGCTGGCACATCAGTTCTGGTTCATTGCACATATTTCTGCTTGGGTATTTGGAGAATCTGGGAAACCTCAACAACAGCAACTTTAAATTAAATGTTTTGAAAAAGGCCTGAGTACTTTTCTTAGGCTATTAATAATCTGCAAAAAATGTAATATTCTCCAATCATTTAGAGTCTGCTAAAGGGAAAGTTTAGACTAAGCAAACAAGAAAGATTCTTGCTGAAAGTATTTTTTTTTTTTTTGCCTGGCCTACAAGCTTATCATGAAAATGTTTTTTCTTGTTACTGCATCAATCCTGAAATTAGATTTTTCAGAGCCAAAGAAAACTCATAAATTCCCATTTGTAATCTAAATTTTGGCCTCAGTTCAGCAAACCATTTAGCTTTTGGGTGTTATGCTGAACAGGACAAATGCTTTCCTGATTCACAATCAGAAAGGTGATTGTTTCATTGGGTTTACAACTGGCAGAAACGGTTCTCTTGCTTAAACTTCAGAAGAGCACAAATAGCAAGAGGTTTATCAGATCAGCAATGGCAGTAATGTGTGAGCTACTGATGAATGCAGATCAGCAGTACTTTGTGTCATTAATGGGATCTTCTTCATACTTTTGCATCTTCTACTAGCTTCTCATACACCTTGGATCCTGAAGGAGGACATGGGATCCATTGTATTTGTATCTATTTTAGCAGGTTTTATGAGTAACTATTCCTTTTTGGAAGTTGGCTTAGTAAAGGATTTAAAAGCTTGACTGAGGAAATTGTAGCTCCTCTCTCCCTTCCCTGCTGTCCCAAATCTAACACCAGTGACAACAAACTGAATCACATGTCATTCATCATTTACCCAGAATTCAAGTAAATACATGAATTAAATGCCACAAAAATGCAGATCATAGAATCATAGAATGGTAAAGTTGGAAGGGACCTCAAGGATCACCTAGCTCCAAGCCCCTGCCTTAGGCAGAGACACCTCCCACTAGTACAGCTCACTCAAGGCCTCCTCCAACCTGGCCTTGAACACCTCCAGGGAGGGAGCAGCCACAACCTCTCTGGGCAACCTGTGCCAGTGCCTCACCACCCTCACTGCAAACAACTTCCTCCTAACATCCAGTCTAAATCTCCCCTCTGCCAGTTTAAACCCATTGCCCCTTGTCCTGTCATTGCAAGACCTTGTCAATAGTCCCTCCCCAGCCTTCCTGTAGGCCCCCTTCAGATACTGGAAGGCTACCGTAAGGTCTCCTGGAAGCCTTCTCTTCTCCAGGCTGCAGAGCCCCAACTCTTATAGCCTGTCCTCATAGCAGAGCTGCTGCAGCTCTCTGATCATCTTTGTGGCCCTGCTCTGGACCCGCTCTAACAGTTGCATGTCCTTCCTGTGCTGGGGGCTCCAGAACTGCACACAGTACTCCAGATGGGGTCTGAGGAGACCAGAGTAAAGGGGCAGAATCACCTGCCTTGATGGTGCTAAACCTTTTTTTTCGTTGTTGTTTTTTTCGTTTCTACAGAGGCCATTGGCAACATTAGGAAATACTTTGAAGTATCATTGCTGGCTGAACAGAAGACCAGTGAGGCAACCCCTATTGTAAGGTACTCAGAGTACACCAGGAACCATGCACTCACTATGTTGGGCCATCAGGCCTTGAAAGCAAACAATGTTCTGGAACAGCTCAAGATGATCAGGAGGCCCAACATCCAAAATTTGAATGAAAAGGTAGGTACTGTGAATTTCGAATGGGAGCCAAACATTTCCCACCCCCCATGCAGTTAGGTTTTGCTTATGTGCATTTTTAAATCTGGAAAATGGCAGTTCCCTGACATGGACACGCTTTCACATCAGAAACAGCTGCATTTCTCAGCTGTGGTTACTACACATTGCTCCCAGGGCAGACTTAGCACAAAGAACTGTGTGAGCATTCTCTAGTCTCAAGAAGACACGAGTGCAAATTCAGAACGATTAACCCCAACCTTCTACATCAGTAACTTGAACTAAGCAGAGCAACTTTGCCCTGGAGTGGATGGTGAGTGCTCACATATCTTTTGCACCACCCATGGGAGAGGAAGGGATTTCTGTCCTTCTGGGGGGCAGCAATGAATACCTGATAGCACATCCAGTGAGCCCTGCCAGATATGAAAGAGATCCTCCATCTAGGCTTTTAGTCTCGACATCTGTTGAAGATGGAGGGCTAGACATTTTCCCATGTTGTGTGAGAGAGGTCATCTGGATCTTTTAAAACAAGCCATTGACCCACGGGGTGATTTCAGCACTTTTTCTATAGCAGTGTGAAGCAAGGGTCTTAGTGCAACACATGGAGCCCAACAAATGGCTCCTGCAAGGATGCTCTGAGCCAAAGGCTGCCATCTTCAAGTCAGGGGAAGGGTACCTGTAACTCCCAATGACACCCATCTTTAGGAAAATCCCATCCTATGTTCAATGTTCATATGATGTCTAACTCAGGAGAGTATCCCTGACATAAGCATCTTCCTTATTGCAGATCTGTGGGGTGACAGGAGACCAGCCCTGTCTCACATCAGCCTGTGAGGGAGCTTTGTGTTGGGACGGGCACAGACTCGGGCAGTGTGGGGTCCCAAACTGCAGTGGAGTTCTTCCTCTCTCCACTGATGCCTTCAAGAAAGCTGAGGAGACGGCTGCGTTGCTAAATAACTTGACTACTCAGTTACAAGAACCTGAGAATCAGGTGCTGTATATCAAACCTACATTTGCTCAGTGAAATGGTTATAAACCTATAGAAACTCACCTGCTCCTTGGACACGGAGTAGGGACATAGTGATGAACCATTTCCCTACATCACGTATCTACCACGATTAAGTACCAGGAGTATTAGATGCTGGCCAGAGACTGTGGCTCTAGCTATGCCACCCTCTTCCTCACAACTGCCAAAATCTCACAGGTCATGATGCCCTGTGCCTCTGGAAGCTGGTGACATCAAGCTAGTATAGTCTATACTTTTACTGGGAAAGATTTAAATAGCACCATTTGTCCATAGCCTGAGTACAGCCCACGCTTACAGATTACTGTTGTGTGTAGCATTAAGCTCTGTTTATACAACTTCATATTACTCTGAGATTTACCATTGAATCATTTTTTTTCAAATAATTTCAAGATAAGGCTTTTCTGCCCTCAATGCTGTTTAGAAGGCCATCCAGTAGTCAGCTCTACTGACAAGTGGCAGTGTTATGAAATGATTCAATATTAATAATTTATATTAATTTTTATATCCAGGCAGAGATTGTTAATAACTGTGAAAACTGTTTATTAACATTAAATCTTGCCAGAAAACTTATATGCAAGGTTCAAAATGCATGGTTTGGAAATTTATACATACAGGGAACAGGCAAAACTGGAACTCTTTAAAGGTACCCAGCACAAGCAAACATTTTTACTGGTAGAGAAGGTTTGTGCGGTCACTTACACTGCTTACAGTTAGTTATCCTGCTTAGCCACTGGATGGACACAGGAAGCTCCTTTCTGCTTATGGCAGAAGACAATCAATGATTACAAGAGGCTTGAAGTATTTACTCACAAAATATTATGGGACAATACCCAAAGCACATGGCAGGGTTGCTGCCAGGCCAAAAGCCGTTAGAGCCTTTGGGGTTTCCCCAGGTGCTGGAGAAAGGAGGCAGACAAGCTCTGACCTGGTCCTGGCTCTCTTGGCAGAAGGCTTTCAGGTGCAGGCAGGATGTCTTGTGGTGTGCAGTCTTAGCACGGTGTCACACTGGTTGTGCAGGCTGAACGCGTGGAGGCATCAGAGCCTCAGCTCAGACCAATGAGGTAGTAAACAGGCAGGATACAATAGCAGAGAGCACCTTGTGCTAACTGCTCATCCCTTTATATCCATTCAGCCTGAGACTAATGGGCCTTTGGACACAGATTAGCCAATCAGGATGACACTTTGCCAAGCTTGACCATATTAGGTGAAGCCAGGGCTTTTGCCCCCTTTCCTGTGGCCACCACCCCCAGCACAGAAAGAGGGGGAGCAGGGGAGCATGCCTGGGCAAGCCAGGACATGTACAAGCCCTCTTGGCCTATTTAGGCCCTACCACAACAGGGAGTGTGCAAAGTATGGCACACGCAACACGTGGCAAGGAAACAAAATGCTCAAATCTCAAAACAGTAAAGACAGTTTGTTCTTATTGCCAGTCAGAGGTGATGCCTATTACACATTTTCTAACAGAAATATCATTCTGCTGTAGCTTTGTGCTGTCCCTGCAGGGTGCCTGGGCATCGATTTCCTGCTTTTAAAATGCATGAGACGCACTGCTTCACAGCTAAGGGGTTCAGAAATGAGCAATGGGGCACATGCCTGGGGACATAGCAAACAGAGGGGCAGCTGCAAAATGAGGTGGTAAGCACCAGGCCTCCAGGACATTGCTTCTAGTGCTCACAAGCCTCAGGCAGCTGTGTGATAATAGGAGCAAAGCATTTAGAGATGTTTTGTAAGTAAAACCATCACCACTTTTCCTGTTGCATGGAGAAACAGTGAATCTCTTCTCTCCACAGACTGCAGAAAGATGGTACTTGAGCATTTCCTTAATGCAAAGGATAGCCCTGAGGAATGCAAAATACTGTGGGAATTTGATAATTAATCTGAAGCTCTCATTTAAATTATCTCAAATACTAATTCAATGGTAAAATTTAACTTTTAAGACAAGCCTTGAACTCTGCCTTCCTTACTTTTGTCCTCTTATGTATATTTTAAACAGCAATTCCAATGTGAAAGGGCAGATGAAATCATGTGCCTTTTCTGTACTCAATCTGATCAATGATGTGCTGCAAGAAAAAACCAACACCCTGCACCTTCTTTTAAAGACAGAAGGGGCTGTGGCTTAGCAGTCATTGCAGAGAGAAAAAAATGCTTGACTTAGGCTTCTTTTGAGGCCAGATGAAGGCCGTGATGTAGCAACTTTTGGAGTTCCCCAACAGACTCTCCTACTACTTTTCAAAGCCATATTAAGTGATTCCAGCTGAGGCTTGGATCAAAATTAGTTTTGTGTCAGAGCTCAACTTGCCAAGCAATGATAGATAACTTCAAGAAAATGGCAATGCTATTTTTAATATTTCCAGTTTGAAAGCATTAGAAAAATGGCAGAAGACAGCAAGATGAAAGGTTCACAATTTAATGGCCAACTGGAGAGTGCTAAGAATCACATTGAACTTGACAGAGAGATCGCTAAGGAGTTCATCCAAAAAGTGAAAGATTTCTTGTTAGGTAAATATGCAAAGTTCTTTTTGACTAATTTTCCATTATAAATGGCCAGAAAATGATCTACTGGTACAGACATAAAATTTCTTGTCAGCCTCCTGACCTCAATCTCTTTTTTCCTATCCCTTCTTTCTCTCAGGTGGCAGAGCTTTTTAATTTTTTCAATAGATCTGTTACATTCTGACTGTCAGCTTCTATTAATGTGCTTAATTTGCAGCATCCAAGTTATTCCCTCAGTTCCTAGCTTATCTGAGTGCAGGACTACTATGCTTATTTTATACCATAGATAATGACCCTGGCATATCCAATCCATCCTCAAATTATTATTCCACCTCCTTCTTCCAGGCCTGTAAATAGAGGCTCTCTCTAGGGAGCGTGGGAATTAGAATACATACCACTCCACATCTCTGTATAGCTGAAACTTGATAAATCAAAGGATTCTGATAGAACTTCACAGCTCTCATAAAAAAATTACAAAACAACCATACACACCCTTTTTCCTCTCTCATGACTGCTGAAAAATGCTGTAACAAATGGATCCTGCTTTGGTGAGGATTTGGACTAGATAATCTCCAGGCCCTTCCAACCCCCCCCCACCATTCTGTGATTCTGTTTTTTTACCAAATGCACATCAGAGTGGAAATGTGATAGGATTTTTTTTTTAATCTCTTGAATATAGCAGATCTCATCATTTTCTAAGGATTGTGTGTTGGCAGTCCCTTAGGATTAATAACTCCACATTGAAATGAAGTGAGGGCAGAGGACAGAGAACTTCCCTTTTTTTCAGGGACATTTAAGTTATTTTATTGAATTGAAAGAAAAACTCCATTTAAGTCCTTCAGATTCACAGACTCACAGAAGCATC
>VWYK01098966.1:4655-14989 GCA_013399775.1 Semnornis frantzii
GGGAAAAAAAAAAAGGGAAGCTCCAAATCCAACAGAGCTAGAGGTAGTTCATAGCTTTGACAGCTTTTGTTCTTACAGCAAACCCCTACATTTCTCTTCCTGCATCAGGACTCTGCTGCAATCTATTTCCACTAAACCAGAAGTGGTCTTTCCAGCCATCCTGTCAGGGTTGTGGACTTGAAAAGGATCTCTCAAATAAGCATCACAAAACAAAACAGACTAAGATAAGTTGTTACAGCACACTTACAAATAAGAAAAAGCCAAACCATGCTGCCTCTTATCATAGAGATATATAGGAGGAGTACAAAATGGCTGTGAAAAAAGCCCAGCAGTGTGATTCAGGACATACCACTCACGGGAAATGATAGCCTGGCTGAACTCAGGTTTGGAAAGAAATGTTCTGAAAAGTTCTCTTGCTGCTACATACTCTATTTTAGTTCTGGATCTCATCCTCTAATGTCATATATATTCTGAGTAGTAAAGGAACCACTTGATGTTGAGCTTCATTTCAGGGAAAGGGAGGGCATAGGTATGATGGGCACTAGAAGACAAGTTTGGATGTACTCAGATTACTAGGGGATAGTTCAGAGGAGAGACACCTTGAAAGGTCAATGTCAGGAACACAGCATGTTAATGATACGAACAACACTCAGCATAGTTGAGTCTTGATTTGGTGCAGCACTCATGTACATGTCATACCTGAAGCACCTGAGCGGTTGTATTCGTTTCAGCCAGGTGACCTGGGTACCTGGAGGCAGGCTTGTATGTCACCAAACAGCAGCTCCGAGCATTGCAGAATGACAGAACCGATTTTCCTTGGCATTTATCCACGCTCTTTAAATGCAAACATTAATGTATCTTCCTTTTATACAACTGCTTCCAGGATACTCTGATTAACAGCACAGGAAATGGCTTCTCCAAAGGACACAGTTACTCCTTTTCCCCAGGCGCACACATAATTTATATATATTCATCTGTATCACATCTTATCTCCAAAAAATGGACAAATCACTTCTGTGTCCCTGTTCTGTCATATCCAAAAGGAAAATATTGCCCGAGAAAACAGGGTTAGGTTTACTACTTTTTTTTTTTTTTTTTTCCCTGGCATAGTAGGATATAATTTATTATCCTGCTTACGATCACCAACAAAGTCCAAGAAAAAAAAGCAAGGCTTGCTGTTTTAAGATCTTAACACTGATTGTAAGTTATCATGTCATAGGCCCCTTTTAGCACCAGAGACATCATTCTGACTTAGTAATCACTTTAGAAAATTCCTCTCAACAAATATAGAAGGCTGTCATCATAATGAGAAAAATCCTTTCCCCTAAAACTGTTTATAATTCACAAATAAATGGCAACATAAAGAATGGCTTTCCGAGACTTAAGGGGTCATAATCCATTTATCAGGAAGATATTCCTACAAGTATTGTACATAAGCCACTTACCATTTCCAGTGTCTTACAGTCATCTGAATGTCACTTTAAAAAAACTCCGACAACCAACAGATGAAGTTACAATGCTATATCAACAGACAGCTGTCCTAGTGGGCACTGGGAACAGAATGACTCGCATTGCTGAGTGGTGCAGTCATTGCCAAAGGAATGATGAGCTCACATTTCATTCTGATTCACATACTGAGTGTGGTTAGACTGTGAGGCTCACCCTTCCTCGCCCAACCGACGCCCCCTTGCCTGCCTTGACACCAGATCTGGCTCGTTAACATGTCTGGAATGAGCGTGAGCCTACCCAAGAGGCATACTTGGATTCCCAGGTTGGAAGATTATCTCATTCAAGCACTGTTCTCCCAAAGATATATAAGCAAAGCTAGCGTGGCAGTCTCTGCAGAGGTGGCCTGAGCACTTGGGAGTTTCAGCCATACAGGAAGCATCAAACAAACATCAGCAAATATGATGACGATGAAAGTAGAAGAGCTGGTAGGTAACTTCCATTTGTTCATAATTACTTTACTTTCTAGACTGTCATATCAGAAAGAGAGAGACAAGAGCCAAACTTTGTTTGGATCATTAAGGAGATTCAGCAGGTTGCCATCACTGCTGTGATCTAGGTGCAAACTCTATATACTGTATGTGATCCTCTTACATTCTCTCTTCAACTTTTCCTTGGGAAGAGGGCTCACCACTGATAAAACTACAGAGCTGTCTGGATTTGCATCAGAACACAGTTCACTTGGAAGAAGAGATTGACCAAGATATAGCTATGTGGTTTCCTTTGACCTTGATTTTCTTGATTTTTTTTTTTTTTTTAAAGAAACTAAAGTTTATGAAGCTAAAGAAGCTAAGTGTGTGATCACACTGAGTAATTCCAGTCTAGTAAGGGACTGGGAAGAGGCATAAGTGCAAGGAAACCCAAGAAGATCTGATTTAATCAATAAACTGGGTAAAAGGGGATGATCTAGTAAAATACTGGAACATCATGGAGAAACAGCTTTTTTTTTCCCCCCAGATGACTGTGTTAAGATGTTAACTTCAATACAGCCTAACAGTTAATGCTGTCTTAAATTCTGTGGCAATGCCTTGACAGTTTCTCCAGTGTTATACTATATAACAAATTTTTACAAGGTATTTGAATGGAAATGCAGTTTAGGCCACATGAATTTACCGAAAGACTTTAAAAATACACAACAGCACCTAGTAGGTTTAAGAGGCTGTCTCTTTGCACGTGCATAACTGAAGATCAGAAATATTTTTGAAAGCTGTGCTGCTGCTCAGCATCACTTCGCTCCTGCGTGGGATCTACTATTGCTGAGTGTTGACGGCGTTGGGTAAAACCAGCCTTGAAATTACTCAGCAATCCAATTTAACTGCACTGGATGTGTTTCAATGAAAAGAAAGTCTCTCCTCCCACTCTACCTGCTCAATTCCCTTGTTCAACACTCATAGGGTGCTGGTGGCTGGTTAGCTTGGCTCTTTCCACCACAGTCTTTTACAATGTTCTGAATGATTCTGACACATGCTGGCAAGTGAAGAAACAAGAAAATCCTGAACAAAAAGGATGCCTCTCACAGCTCTTTGGTTTTTGTCACTACAACAGCAGCCTGGCCCCAGACAGGGAGTTGAAGTGTGAGCTGATGTCATGGGTCGCCCTGAATAAAGCCAGGGAGGGGTTGCTGCATGGATATGGGCAATCTGCCTACAAGCGAGATTGCTCTAGCCATTCACATATATGGTCAATTCAGGCACAGGCAGAATGAGGTCTGCACTCTGTCACACACTCCTAGAGCAGGACAGGAATGACATGCAATTAGCCACAGGGTGGCTACTGCAGTCACGAAACTGCTGCTTATATTATCTCATGTTTGCTTTTACAGGTGACTGGGAAGAAAGCAGATGATAAAGAGACTGGCAGCTTCCTCCCTGAGGACTTCAAAAATGGAGAGTATGAAGCTGCCGTAAAATTAGAGAAGCAGGAGGACCTAAAGACAATCCCTGAACACTCACTGACCCGAGGTGATCTGGCTTATGAGAAGGAGAAAAAACGAGAATCTGAGGTAGGCTCTCAGGCTTTGTGCATGGCTTTTTACCATCCTGTGTTCACGTTTCGCTACAGCCTGTGCCTCTAAGTTAGAAAACATGCATGTTAGGTTAGACAAACCCTTGGGAAATCACTACCAAAGGAAGTTTATCTAAAGCCCAGTGAAAGCCAGTGAGATCTGCTGACTCCTGTAGGCCATGGAAGCAGGCAGTAGTGCTGTGAAGCAGACCACAAATCTCCCTCTGTTTGGCCATTTCTAACTGAAATCCTTGTGACTACCCCTGCCCAGAGTCACCTGCTGCTGGCTGCCAGTAAGTAGAGGGGAGACACAATTATAACTAGTAAGACACTGTGCACACCTAATGACTGCCACCTAAACCAATGATCCACAGTCCAGTCGGCCAGCATAATTGCTTTCCATTAAGTCAGTGATCTACAGCACAAACCCTGGATGCAGAGAATAAAAAGGAAAGGTAGAAATAACTTGAGTAAGAACTCAGTTATGAAACCTTTATACCATATAGAGTATCACCAATGCATTTATCCTTAATGATACTGTGGGACAAAATCTGTCATCTGTATTCACCCCAAGTTACCCTTTCTTTGAGAATCCCCTTCTGAAGTTAAGGACACCCTTCATGTTAGCAGTGCCTCATAATGACTGCATGCAGAGACACTTTTCATAAGCAGGTCTTAAACATTTACTGAGCTGCCTCTCCAAAAATACTAAGGACATTCTTCATAGCTTATCAAAAGGTAACACTTGCTGACTGAAATGCTGAGTATAAAATTTGCTCTTCACTTAAGAGTGTGTTTGTAATCAGAAATTAAGTTACAATAAATCAGGGCCTGCATTATAAAAGTGGTTGAAGAAAAAATGCCTCAGGGAAGTCAGCTAAAAGTGCAGGGGATTCCCAGCTCTCATAAGCTGCATGGGAGATTTCTTAGAATTGTTGGGCCAGAAAGGACTGCAGTGCTGCTCCAACTCCTGGCCTAATACCAACCAAAAATTCATACCATCTAGCCCACAAACACAGGCTGAAGCGGCACATAGAAAGAGGTTCAATGTAGATGGAAAACAATAGATGATGTAGAACTTCTCACAGACTTTGTAACTTATTCTAGTCAACTAGCTCTAGCTGTAAAACACAAACAAACAAGCAACACAACTTATTTCAAGGTTCACCCAGTCTTCACTGAATTCAGGTGAATAGTGCCACTTGCTATCCTGCCACTCTGAAAGGAAAATGTAGCCATATTCCGCTCACCCCACTGGATTCCTTGCTTTGTTTCAGTTGAAGAAGAAGAAATTAGAGGAGAGATCAAAACTTGAAAACTTGGAGGATCTTCAAAAAATTATTCAGCTGAAGAAGAAGAAAAAATACAGGAAAGTGAAAACGCCTGTTTTAAAGGAACCTGAACCAGAAGTTGTTGTAAGTTATTCCAAAGTACCTTTCCCCTCAGCCCCAGGAAAACATTGATGGGATTTTATGCCACACATATTTATGCCCTGCATTTTTTCTTTCTACCAGACAGGACCAGTGGATATACCCACATTCTTTAAAGCTGCAGTGGAGAATAAGTTACCAGTAATTGAAAAATACCTGTCAGACAAAGGAGATCCAAATGTCTGTGATGAGGTAAAATTCCTTCTTAACTGCGGTCTGCTCCTGAAAAGAGGTTATTACAGAGCAAAAATAACTTTTACCACTAGGTTTTGTAGCTTCCATACTTATAAGGAGGAAAAAAGGGTGGAGGAAAGTAAATAAATACTGAAAGTATCACTATAAATCTTGTTATGCAAAAAAGAGGCCACTGGGATCCTTCGAAATAATATTACCTCAAAAGAATCTTTAGATTTAAAAGAAAGTTGTCAGTGCCCAGGAGACCCTGTGACTTTCTCTAACAGGTGATCTTCCAATGCTGCAGATGAAGAGATAAGAAGTGAATCTGCAGAATGACAAAAGCCCTGCTGGTGCTGCATGTTCCATAATGCATGAGCTACACTCGCAAAAAACAGTGTGGCCTGTTGCATGGGGGAACTCAAGAGGCATCATCTTAAATTTGAATGCCATGCTGCAGATATTTCTTACAACCTTTACAACACTGGGTTGTCAGCCATTAGGCTGCTATCAAAATTCAGCAGATTTCAGATCTCAAAAGTATTAGCCTCTGAAAATGAGTCAGCATAAAGTATGTGTTTGCCATCATCCTAGGGAGGACGGGAGAAAAGATTGAAAGCTAACTCTTTGTGCCATGTTTAGCATCTGACTTTGCTTGTTTTAATTGCCAGTACAAACGCACTGCATTGCACAGGGCATGCTCTGAAGGACATCTAGAGGTAGTGAAGAAGTTGGTGGAAGCTGGAGCCAAGCTTGAACAGAAAGACATGGTATGAACATCAGCTTGCACATCTTTTACGACACTGTTCGTTGTTTTACCAGTGCCAAGAGAAGCACTATAGGAGTGCTTCTATGTAAAGGAGGAGCATTAAAAGGCATTACAATGCCTCGTAAGCTTATCCTTAAAATATCACTGTTGAGAAGAGGTTTCAGGGGGGAGTGTCTGCCTCCCTTGGCCAAAATGCCTGCTGGAAAACATGGGAAGTAGAAGAGCTTGTTGGCCAGCAGAATGCCACAAACAACAAATCCTTATGTAGAAGAGCTGAGCTCAGTCTAGCACATCAGCCCATTAGCAAGTGTTGGAGATACCAGCGTCTCACACATGTACCTAGGGCTCAGTGCAACATGGTGTACATCCTCCACTAGAATTCCAAGGCTGTGCTTGGCAGAAACTTCTGCACCTCCAGTATGCCAGCCACAAGAGTAACTGAGTATCAACAGTTCCTGCAGCTGGTTTCTTGCTCCTCTGCTCTCAGCTCTTTGTCCACTTGGCAAACAATTGGAGCCAGCCAGCCTTGTTCCCCCTCTCTCAGCCCAGCAGTGCTCAAAGAACATGTAAGGAACAGGAAGGACAACAGTCAGGGCAAGACCTTCAAGAGACATTCCATCCCTTCCAGCTGATCTCAAGGCAGAGAAAGTAAATTTTGCAGAGGAAAAAGGGTTCTAATTCACTTTGTGGATTTGCATAATTCAGATGGGGAGTTTTTTTGTGGCTTTTCGGGGTTTGACTTTTTTGGTTTGTTTGTTTTTTTAAACACTGAACTGCTCTTTCCCTTGAGCCTCATTTTCTATGCATTTCAAAATGAAAGAATATTAACTAGCACATACCAGTCACATACCCAGCTAAAAATAACTTTTAAGTTGACAGAATAGACAAAACACATCCACACTCACAGCAGCATTGCCAAGATCTCTTTAAGAGCAACATGCAGGGAGTGTGAAGAGTGAGAAATCACGGTACTAAAGAAATTAGGGCAAAATAAGAAAAAGCTGTTACTAGAAACAACTCAGTGATCACAGAGAACTCCTTTAGGTCACATTGCATGAGAAGGATTTTGGATTAATTTAAAAATTGATTAAAGTGGAATAATTAAAAAAAAAAAAGTAATAGTGAATTAAATTTCCATTTGTTTTTCCTGCTGCAGCTTCAATCTACAGCCTTACACTGGGCTTGCCGTGGTGGGAACCTGGATATCGTGAAATTCTTACTGGACAAAGGGATAAACAGAAATGCAAGAGACAAGGTATGTGCTTCTGGGACTGCAGCTTTTTAAATCAAGAGCTGAGAGAGATGACTCTTATGACAATTTTCAGCCACTGTTCTTGCAGTGGTCTTTACCTGTTTCATGCCACTGACTGCTTCCTCTTCCCATCTCTCAGCTGCTTAGCACCCCTTTGCACGTGGCTGTAAGAACAGGTCAGTATGACTGCGGGGAGCACCTCATTGCCTGTGAAGCAGATCTCAACGCCAGAGACAGAGTAAGTGCCAACTTCTTATCTGTCAGCTATCAGGTAGCATTATGCTGCTGTCTGCCTGGACAGTTCCACTTGCCTGTAAAAATCCTTAGCTACCTGGCTGAGGCTGGACTGTGGTGCTGGACTCGTGGGACTGATGCTGTGGTCCCATATCTTATGTCTGCAGGAAGGAGACACACCGATGCATGATGCCGTGAGGCTGAACCGCTACAAGATGATCAGGCTTCTGATTCTGTATGGAGCAGATCTAACTATAAAGAACTGTGTAAGTATCAGCAAAAAAAACAACCAAACAAAAAACCTCAACCAAACAACAACAACAACAAGACCCAAACAACAACAACAAACCAACAAAAAACCAAATGAAACGAAAATCACAACAAAAAAAAAACAAATGAAATGAAAATCACAACAAAAAAACAAACAAACCCCCCCAAAAAACAAAACCAGACAAAAACCCCAAGCAAACAAAAAAAACTAATTCAAAATGCTTTAGAAATTCAGAATTTAGAGATGTTTCAGAGCAGGTTTGTTGGGTTCAAGGCTGGAAGAGACTATTGCGAACACAATAAGATCACACTAGAGTTGATTAAAACAGAGCTGACACAGGGAAAGTGCAATTTAGAGGAGGTCAGGGAGAAGAGGAAAAAACAATACCTCTTCTAGAACCCATCAGCTCAAACAACGTAACATCTTCCTATGATTTTAATTACACAAATCATATACTGAAAAGATAGATACTTCCTCTCTGCACAACTCTTGGGAGTCAACTACCCAGCAAAGATATTACCTTGTCAGTGAAATCTCTTTTCTGTTAAGACAAGAGCAAGCCCAAGCTTTACATGTGGATGACTGGCTGATAACCTGACTGTTAAGCAACAAATCTCCATGCCTTCACAGAGCTTCAGTTCAAGAAGCCCCCACACCTGACTCTGCTCATAGCCAGGGTAGCAGCTACAGATGCATTGCTGGAGCTCTATGACCACTTGTTAAAACATAGCACATCACAGACCGTTTCTCCCAAACTCAAACCAAGCAGCAGCAGAAAGGACAGCGTGTTTTACTAATGCCAGTCACCATCTTTGATTGGCAATCAATCAAAACTCAATCTGTACAGCAAAAGGACTCTGATCTGAGGGAGGCAAGAATAATTCTGACCTTAGGTGTCACATCAGGCAGATGCACTGTACAAATATTTAAGGGAGAATGGAATCAGTAATCACTGGCTGAAATTAAATCTTGCTTCCTCTGCTTTTTTTAAACCAGCAAGGAAAAACTCCCATGGATCTTGTTCTTCAGTGGCAGAATGGCACCAAAGAGATATTCAACAGCCTGAAAGTTAATTCCTATAAGAAAGTCCATCTAGGCAAGCTCTGAAGAGAAAAATCTTTTTGCTGCTTTTAAATGCTTCATACGACCCTGGAGAACAGCTGTGAATATTCTTTTTAAATTGAAAATATTTATAGTACTGAATTATTTGAGGTACCTTCACTGAGCACTGAAAAACAAACCTGTGAAGAAATTATTTTAGAAGTCGAGTGTTAAAATTCCACTGGTTCTGAAATACCTTTATTTATTACTATTTATTATTTATTTATTTTAAAAGTTAATTTCAATGATTCTCAGTATTATCGTGGCTTTTTTTTTTTGAGCTTTACATCCCAACGTAATCTTTGACAGCGACATAAATCCTTTTTGTCTTAGACATTAAGTATTTCCAACTGCACTAGCAACTACCCTCAAGCCCTCCAATACCTCTAAATAGTGAATATTTGCAACTGTTGCCTTGTCTCTGCCAAATTCTCACCACTAAAATAGTATGTTAAATGAATGTTGATAGGTGTAAGAGCAATGGAAGAAGATGTACAGAGATGTCAAGTGGGTTTGAAGAAGCAGTTGAGTAATTTGGTTTATGTGCGGTTTGACAATCATGGTTATAAAGAGCTCAAGGACCGAGTTCCAACCATCACGTAACCATCCACTGCAGGATTCAGATGTAATGTTATGAAAGTGAGAGGAGAAAGGATCAGGGATGTGACTTTGTTTTCTTAAGCTAGACTACTGTGAAGTCCAACTGAGGAATGCAAAACCAGATTATGTATATTTGTACATTTGTACTGCTTTTTCTGTACATTTTGTACTGATCTATTTCAGATTAAATAAACAGAGTGTTTCTTTTTATTTGCTGGAGCAGTTTGTGTAGTGATGAACACGCACAGGGCAGCTCTGTCTCTCTAAAGAAAGTTCACATTTTTGCCTCTGTAGAATTCTTGAAAATACAAAGAAAAGTCTCAGCTGCCTAAAGCAGCCAGCCCTCAAACTCCCTCCCTGCCACTGTTCAACAAATGCCATCGTAACTGAAAGGTCATGGCAGAGTGGTGAAGTTCCTGCTGACTGAAAAAGGGCAAACATAACACCCATCTTCAAGAAGGGAAAAAAGAACGACCCCAAGAACTACAGACCAGTCAGTCTCACCTCTGTGCCTGTCAGATCGTGGAGCAAATTGTCCTGAAGGCTCTGCTAAGGCAAACGGAGAACAAAGCAGAGGTGATTGGTAACCAGCATGGCTTCACCAAGGGCAAATCTTGCCTGACAAATTTGGTGGCTTTTTATGATGAAGTCACAGGACAGTGGACAAGGGAAGGGCAATTGATGTCATCTACCTGGACCTGAGTAAGGCATTTGACTCTGTCCCACATGACATCCTGGTCACCAAACTGGAAAACCACTGGCTTGATGGGTGGAGCACTGCTAGATAAGGAATTGGCTGAATGGTCACACACAGAGAGTGGTGATCAAGGACGCAATGCCCACCCGGAGACCAGTGACAAGTGGCATCCCTCAGGGGACAGTGCTGGGACCAGTGCTGTTTAACATCTTTGTCAGTGACATGGACAGAGGAATCAAGTGCACCCTCAGCAAGTTTGTAGATGACACCAAGCTGTGTGGCACAGTCGACTTGCT
>VWYK01098966.1:15032-32217 GCA_013399775.1 Semnornis frantzii
GAGCCCCCAGCACAGGAAGGACATGGAAGTGTTGGAGCGAGTCCAGGAGGGCCATGAAGATGATCAGAGGGCTGGAACAGCTCTCCTATGAGGACAGACTGAGAGAGTTGGGGCTCTTCAGTCTGAAAAAGAGAAGGCTTTGAAGAGACCTTCCAGTATCTGAAGGGACCCTCCAGGAAGGCTGGGGAGGGACTATTGACAAGATCTTGTAATGACAGGATGAGGGGAATGGGTTTAAACTGGAAGAGAGGAGATTCAAACTAGACATTAGGAAAGGGCTCTTTACAGTGAGGGTGGTGAGACACTGGCACAGGTTGCCCAGGGAAGTTGTGGATGCTCCCTCCCTGGAGGTGGTCAAGGCCAGGTTGGATGAGGCCTTGAGCGACCTGTTCTAGGTGGAGATGTCCCTGCCTGTGGTGGGGGATTGGAACTAGATGATCTTTGAGGTCCCTTCCAACCTAAACCATTTTATGAAGCTTACTTTTGTTAAATAAAATTACACATACAAACCCAGAAATACAGCACCTGAATGTAAAATGATGTTAGTTTCATCACTAAGTTTGATATTAAAATTCAGTTTCTTATCAAGTCAGTACTTACTATGTGGAGCACTAGATGGCTTCAGTTATCCATGCCAAGGGAGATTCCAAGTCCTGCTAGGCCAGGGAGGTACCTCTTCCTTCAGAGCAGAACATCTTAACATGGCCATCAGCATTTCACCAGAACATTACACACTGCATTGAGTGAAACGCCCATGGTGTGCCCCTCCCCACCCTCGAAAATATGCCGAAGGCTCACACACACCTTCACCAATCTGTGTCAGTTGGCTTCTAGACAACAGGACTTAGAGCTGCCCAAAGCAATGTCCTGGGCAATGAGGTGGGATCAGGAGGGCACAGCAATGAATAGTGATTACTGGAGTGGCAACTGGAGCCTACAGTGAATTTGCAGACATCCCACAAATGTGCAAGCAAGAGAAAATGTCTATTCTGCCTGCAGCCAGCTACCCTAGACCGAGGAAAACAGCTTTAGACAAATGAGACACTTCTTACATAGATGCTGTAACTCAGGAGTGTCATCTTGCCAGCCATAAGTTTTATTTGTGAATGCACTCTTCTCCATAAAAGTTATGGCACACCTCTGCTTGTGGCCCTTTTCCATAAGTCACTACACCTCACTGCTTGTTTCTGCACAATTACCCAGGCGCTGGGTAATTGTGCAGAAATGAAACTGGGAGCATCCCTTGCAGGAAACAGAAATGACATCTGTGCTGGCTAACTCTGTTTATCATACTAACCAAAAAAGCATTTCCATTTTTTCACACACCAAGGTGTCCAGAAGAACATTTCAGGAAACCTGGGGAAAACAAACTTTTCAGTCTGCTCCAAAAGTGTTGTATCTCCTTAAAGAGCAAAGAAACAGACTGTAAACCAAGGCAAACAAATAAAAAATATCTCAAACACTTGAAAGCTTCTTCCCATGTGCTACTTACCAAACAACTTGTCACGCTCAAGGTAGGTTAGTTTCTAGCCAAGGCAAGATTGTAATAAGTGATAAGAGAGGAAATGGCTTTAAGTTGCACCACGAGAGGTTTAGACTAAGAAAAACTTCTTTACTGAGAGTGGTCAGGCATCCAAATGGGCTGCCCAGAAGATGGAGGAGTCACCATCCCTGGAAGTGTTAAAAATCATGCAGATGTGGCACTTCGGGACATGGTTTAGTGGGCATGGTGTGGTGGTGGTAGATTGATGGTTGGACTTGATCTCCAAGGTCTTTTCCAACCTTAAGGATTTTATGATTCAGAAGATAGGACCAGAAAAACACATGTTGCTTCTTCTCAGGCTAGAGTATCATTTTGGAGGCAAGGCCGTAAATTAAGAACTACTGTACATATATTTACCTATACATCCCAATACCTGTAATAAAATAGACTCAAATCACAAAGACAACAAAGCATAACAAGAAGGTAAAGGAAAAATACTATTTCTCAAATGTAGAAAAAGCTGTTGTCATTTACACTGTTATTCTACTGAGAACTTAATCTATTCTGATCAGTGTAGAGACTGACCAACTGCAAGATTCCTGCAATATTTGACATGGTACAACTTCCACTTCTCACCTTGCAGTCAGATGCAAATATAGAACTGGAATATCCACAGTAAAGCTGGCTGAAGAGTATCTTGACTACATTTGTATTGGTTTAATTAAAAAACCCCAACCAAACAAACAAAAAAATAAACCCACCAAAACTTTAGTCAACATTTGGAAGGGCTCTGAAAATGCTCTGCTGATTATAATCTGTTAGGATTGCCTTTCTGGTAGATTAGGTTTACTGAAGCATTAAGAGGAAGGAAAATAGAAAGGCAAGAGGCAGCAAAATAAACATTCTCATCTACGACTCTGCCAGACCATGACATAAAGAAGGAAATGATGCTGTAAAAATGATGTGGAGACTGCTAAGGCCTAGATGAGACAGCTGTTTTGCTGCAGCTGCAACATACTACACTAAGCACATATTGTAACCTTGGGCTCTTATCTGTGGTAACTATCTCATGTTACTGCTTGGTTTTAAGAGCTTCAGGACAAGGACTAATGTAACACAAATCCAAAATATTTCCTAGCAAGTGACAGACCCTGGAATGTTCTGTGTAGCCACTGATCACAAAATAACAGGAAACAAATTTTGAACTGTTGGGTTTTTTTTGTTTTTTTTTTTACTGCACTATTACCTTCAGTAGCTCATGAAGAATAAACATACACTGACCAGCAGTTTAAAGGTTTAGTACAGAGATGTGTTTAAATCTTGAGAAACTATATGAGTGAGACTTTGAAGATGTGTTCTTACAAACGATTTTAATAAAATAGGAATGCTCTTGTACAACTGAACATTTCCATGGATTAGAAACGTTGTGTTGAGTTTGCACTGACTCCAGAAGATGTAAGACATGGAGACACGGTTCCCTGATCTTGGTTAGAAGGCCAGTACGTTTGAGATGTGGTGAGCTAGCACCCAGCAGTCTCATTACCACAACTCTCCTTACTTGGATCACCAGAAGAATAGTTCTTGTCCAGGCTAAATGAAATATTAAGAGAGGAATTGAGCTGGCTGGAGGGCGGGGGGAAGACTGAGCACTGGGTAAAGGTGAGATGGAGGCTCCTGTTGACAACTGGTCCAGTCTTCAAGCTTGAGTTTTAGCTTTTTTGAAGGCTGGCAGTGTTGTTTCTTCTTCGTCAACCTTACGAGGCTTCTTCACTGTGTACACTACCCCACAGGCACTCTTCCGAGTTTCTGGAATATACAAGCAGAAGATGCAGTATCTGAAACAAAATGGCACTAACAAATACTCATTTCAGGTGCCCCAAAGGACAGTTCAACATGTCTTAAAGAAAGATAACCGAGGTCCTGCAAGGGTTGAGAGGCTGCAGATACATAGAACCATAGGAAACAAGGCCTATGCAGTTCAATTGTCATAGAAGAACACATTCTTGATGCACTGTCAAAAGCAATTCTGCATTTCTGAGCAAAACATACTGTTCTTAAAAAAACCCACACAGATGTATTCACAAACCCCAGGATTCTGAAACAGATTATGCTGGCACATCTAAGCTGGCAGAGGCTGCCCTATACGTAACAAGTAAGTGGCTTTATGCAATTTAAGAACACTTACAGAATCCTCAGCATTATCATAAAATACTGCTGTGTGATGTTATCAAACTCCTCACAAGTTTGTTTGCAAAACAACCTAGTAAGCCAAATCAAATTTCACAACTACTGGTGAGAGGTTTCTCTGCAAAAATGTGAGGTAGAAGAGATTTCTCTACAAGTACTGTTAAATGAAGAGGTTCTGCAAGAACCTTGCCAAAACGTACCGACTTTTTCTGAGATGGTATTCCTTGATGGACAGGGAAATGACATCTGCTGTTTAATTTCACACACAAGACAGATGATGGTCTTGAGAAATTCCACATAAATTTGACAAATTCTTCCAACATACTGTGTCTATGTAGATGAGTATCAGGTTGAAGGACAACCCTGTTCATAGAAACACCCTCTCCAAGAGATCAGGGCTACCTGCTGAGAATGACAGCAGGTTCAAGTTCCAATTCTACTGAAATAAGAGATGGAAACCAAATCCTTCTGTGCCTTTGAAACTTAAAGCAATCCAAGTTGTTGGGAAGGTGACTAGAAATCGTATCTACCCAACAAACCTTGGCAGAAGCAGAAATTGAGAGCATGATAAGACTAATCGGTCACAAAGTTAAACTACCATCAGAATAAGGAGCAGAAGTCAAGAAACACTAAGAACCAATAAATAAGCACATGAGTTTGGCCAGCAGGGCAAGGGAGGTGATTCTGCCCCTTTACTCTGCTCTCATCAGACCCCATCTGGAGTACTGTGTGCAGTTCTGCAGCCCCCAGCACAGGAAGGACATGAAACTGTTGAAGCAGGTCCAGAGGGCCATGAAGGTGATCAGAGGGCTGGAGCAGCTCTCCTATGAGGACAGGCTGANAGGAACAGGGTCATTTACAGTCAGAAGGTCTTTGTGCTGAATGAAGATCCACAAAGGTGGTCTGCAGAAGGGCTGAGGGAGTCTTATGAAGATAAGGTGGCCCTGTTTTACCCAAAACTGAGGAAGCAAGGTTCAAATAATGAACATCCAACTTCAAAGCAGCTTTTGAGGGCCAGGGTGCCTGAACAAGTAACTTTGACTAATTAACTGTAATATTAAAGTTGACACCCCTCAACATGCTAATGAGGAAAATCAAGTACATACTAAACAAACATGACTATGTTACTCAAAGTTCCTCCCAAATCACGTTAAATGTCACCTAGAAGACAGGGACAATGTAGGCTGGAGTATAAAACCCATGAGAGGGACATCACAGCATGTGCTGCCTCTGTAATCAGGAAGCACACATGCCACTACCGGGGTCAGTTATGGTGGTGTAATGTGGGCCAGCATAAGCACTACTACCAGCTGCAGCAGCAGCTGAGACTCGGGAGAAGATAGAGACAAGGACTGTTGATGGGAGGTGCTTCTTTCCCTCCAGCCAAGAGACACCTTTCTTGGTGACAATTGCTCATTCAATACACAGGTGAACTTGTCCTGCCTTACTGTTAGAGTGCATCTCTGGCTGTGTCAGATGTCACCCAGGATTTGTTAATCCTGAGATCATCTTGCAGTCAGTGTGTTTATCACCGGCAATCCCAAATCTGTTCTGTCGCTTTTAAACACGGAAACCATTTGATTAATTCTCTGAGTTGTGTCAGAGCAAGTCCTTATCAAGACACTGAAAAGGGGAGGCAAAAGTTAATTTTGCCAAATGGTTTCAGCAAGAGTCCTGGGTTCTGGGACAGGCAAACACTGGGATCTTTTGTCTTAATGTGACAAGCAGAAGGAAAGGGTCTAAACTGACTTCTGGAACACAAACTGTGACATCTCTGCTGCCACAACACCAGAACACAAAATACATCTGGAAATTATTTTGATTTCCGGTGCAGAGGATCACAGGCTAAAGCTTCACTGTCTTAATATTAAAACGGGCAAGTAAAAGAGAGTTACTGTAGGTTGCCTCTGATGACAACTTCAGAAAGCAAGTTTTGTTTCACCATCATGCACATACAGGAGCAAGCACTCAGGGTACTTGATTTTGCACCAAGTTTGAAATGGCTCACATGAAGTCACACTTTGAAATGGCACATGAAGAATGAGTCAGAGATAGATCACATAATGAATCATCAGCCAGGGTCACCAGCAATGGCTGCTTCTACATTCACAGTGCAAGAAAGTAAATGCAAAACACAGGCATCCCTTGACTTTCTTGAATTCAAAGATGTAGTTTATGCTGATGTCACTGTGATCAGAATTAGACCCTTTCTGAAACATGAGATAGTTTCACTATGAAGCATGAACAGGCAGATCTGTGTTTTGGCTAAACAGTTTACGACTCATTGGTGTGGTTAACCAAGTAATCCGATACAGACAGTACCATCAGTTCAGCTGCTGATTTGCTAACATGGCAACAAGGGAAAATAGAACACCCTTGCCACAAAAGCTCCCCTTCACTGGACAATGGAGCTAAAATCTCAGACTGACTAGCCCTGTAAAGTCTTGGACCTTTAGGAAAATATGCATTAACATGAACTTTAGTTTAGCAAATGTACGTGTTACTCATATGAGCTCCTGTGTACTTTTCACTCACCTCCATGGAGTATGGTGGCTCTGCAGTTGGTAGACACAGCTGCCTTGGCTTCACTTTCTGACAGTCCAAACAGCAAACCTCTGCCACCCTTTGTTCAGGATCAAAATGCACAGAATAGGGAAGTCTGCCTGCACGGTAAGTTTGCTTACTCTACAAATAACTAGAAGTTAGCGAGGCGGTAACTGAAAGCGACACTTTGAATAAGGTTACCCAGAGAAACTGAGGCACTCAATTCTCCTGGCTGCAGTTCCCCAGCAGCCCTCCTGGAAAGCTCCTGACAACATTGATTTTCTCCAGACAAGAAGTTGTACTTTTGAAAACAGAAGTGTGTTAATATAAGAACACATGCATAAGCAAACAAAAATAATTACTCATTTGAAAAATTCGGGTTTGGGGAATGGAAGCTGATATAGGCAGGGATGACATCAGGTTAGGTTATGTTAATCACAGTTGAGCCTGACTCCTTTTGTTTAGAAGGAAAGAAAATATTGCCCATAAAATCCTTCCAGGCTGCACACTCTCCCACACAGTTCTCAGGACTCAAGAGTATGCTCATCCCCTTCAAGGGACAGTCCAGATATGCACTCACGGTGGAGGGAGTGGGAAGTGGCAAAAAAATGCATCTGAATTCCTTGAAGGGCAGAAGCCACACTTCCCTTGTTAAATAAGTGGTTGTGGTCTACAAACCAAGAGATATGTAACTAAAGACTGGAAAATCCAGAAGTAACGAGTGCTCAGGCACTTTATTACTGTAAGTATGATTCTATAGCTTCTTCTACGAAGTATCACAGAAACATCCAGGTTGCAAAAGACCCCCAGGATCACCAAGTTCAACCTATAACCCTATTCTACAAGATTTACTTTAAACCATATCCCTAAGCATCACATCCAAATGACCCTTAAACACATTCAGGGTTGGTGACTCAGCAACCTGGGCAGCTCATTCCAGTGTCTGACCACTTTCTCTGTGAAAAGCTTTTTCCTAATGTCCAATTTAAACCTATGAAGTCTCAGCTTGAGGCCATTCCCCTTGTTCTGTCTCCAACTACCTGCGAGAAGAGACCAGCACCAGCCTCTCCACAATGTCCCTTCAGGTAGCTGTAGGCAGCAATGAGGTCTCCCCTTGGCCTTCTCTTTTTCACACTAAACAGCCCCAGCTCCCTCAGTCGCTCCTCATAAGATTTATTCTTTAGGCCCTTCATCAGGTTCGTTGCCCTTCTCTAGACTCACTCCAGCACCTCCACATCTCTCTTGTATTGCGGTGCCCAAAACTGAACACAATACTCAAGGTGTGGCCTCACCAAAGCTGAGTATAAGGGGGTAATCACCTCCCTACTCCTGCTGGCCGCAGCACTTTTAATCCAAGCCAGGATGCCATTGGCCTTCTTGGCCGCCTGGGCAAACTGTTGGCTCATATTCAGCTCCTGTCTATTACAACCCCCAGATCTCTTTCTGCCAGGCAGCTCCCCAGCAACATTGCCCCAAGCCTGTAGCACTGCTTGGGGTTGTTGCGACCCAAGTGCAGGACCTGGCATTTGGCCTTGTTGAAACTCATCCCATTAATGTTGGCCCATTGGTCTAGCCTATCCAAGACCCTCTGAAGAGCATCTCTACCCTCATTGAAATCTACACTGCCACATAACTTGATGTCATCTGCAAACTTACTGATGACACTCACTATGCCTGAATCAAGGTCCTCAATAAAGATATTAAAAAGAAGTGGTCCCAGCACAGATCCCCGAGGAACACCGCTAGTGCCCAGCTGCCAACTGCATTTAAGTCCGTTGACCGACACTCTCTGGGCTCTCCTGTCCAGCCACTGCTTTATCCAGGAGACACTGTGCTCATCCAAGCCATGAGTAGAAAATTTGTCTATAATTTTGTGGGGAACAGTATTAAAGGCTTTTCTAAAGTCAAGGAATACAACACTGACAGCCCTCACCCAGCAGCCAGCTGATCTTGTCATAGAAGATCAGGTCGGTCAGGCAGGACCTGCCCCTCATAAACCCATGTTGACTTGGCCTGATCCCCTGGTTGTTGTCTATATGACGTAAAATGGCATTTGAGATGACCTGCTCCATGACCTTCCCTGGTACCGAGGTCAGAGTGACAGGTCTATAGTTTCCCGGATCTTTCTTTCTGCCCTTCTTGTAGATAGGCATTACATTTTAATACCGTCCAGTCCACTGGCACCTCCCCAGTTAGCCAGGAGTTCTAGTAAATAATGCAAAGTGGCTTGTCAACCATGTCTGCCAACTCCTTCAGCACCCTTGGGTGCAACCCGTCCAGCCCCACAGACTTGTGTAGATCTAAGTGGCACAGCAGGTCAGCGACCATTTCCCCATTTACTGTGATGTCCTTGATCCGATTCCCCTCTCTGACTCCTGCTTCACGAGGGTGGGTGCCCAGGGCACTGCTGAATCCAGTACTAAAGACTGAGGCAAAGCTGGCATTGAGCACCTCAGTCTTCTCATCCTTAGTCATTAGGTTTCCCTATGAATTCAAGACGAGATGGAGATTTTCTCTCGTCCTCCTTTTGCTGTTGATGAATTTATAGAATTTTTTATTATCTTTAACAGCTGTAGCTCAGTTCAGCTCTAGCTGTGCTTTGGCTCTCCAATTTTCTCGCTACATAGTTTTGCTACATCTTGAGACAACATGTAATTTCTGGCTCAGTGTCCATAGATTTTTATGGTTTTTATTCCTCTCTCTCCACTTGTATGCGCACACATATATGCGCACACAGTGACAACGCATATCATAGCAAAACACGCCTGCAGCTGAACACAGATACTACTATTTACAGGGACTGCTCATGCCACTCAATGACCAAGAGCTGTTGCTACTTCCACATCCACTCAAGAGTCCTAATTTATTGAACTAGTCACTAACAAGCTGTATAAAAACTCAAGGAGTGTGAAGCTGTATTGCAAAACCACTTGGACTTGGAAAAAGGATACAGATTAGCCACATCGTAAGGACCTCGTAGTTCCAGAGGCTAAAACAAAACAAAGAAAGTTGGATATGTGCATGTATCCTCTTGCAAGCTGACAGAATGTGAACAGGGCAGGGCTAATGGGAAGGCAAGATTAAATGCTACCTAACAGTAAGCTGCTGAAGACGCACTAAGAAATACAGCAAATCCATCTGAGAGAAAACTGTCATGGAAAATACCACAGCAAAAAATAACCACTCCACCCAAACAAAATATCCTCAGACCGCACAATAAATTTTGGTAAACCAGTCTGATTAAGTAAACCCATCAGATGGCAAGCACGTATATTAAATATATAAGAATTGTAATTTAAAATAATTAAAGCTTTATTTTCAAACAGATAAATCCTTGAATTGTTCTGACTTGAAAAAAAGAAAAAACAGCAATCTGGGACTTACCCTTTCAGCTGCACTAGATATAACAATGTTCTGGAAAACAAAAGAGAACAATCATCTATCAGACAGCATCAAGAAATGAGAAAAATGAAAATAATAATCAGCAAGCAGCAAAGACTTCGTCAGCATTAGCCAAATTTAGGCTCAAAACTTAAATAACCATCAGAGTATCTGATACCCTCAGATGAAGTGAGGTCTACAGAGTGTAGATGTTAATTTGGGGGCATAAATACACCAAGGTTATCTCTCTGTCTGCTACAGAGGGGTACAGGGACAAGCAGTTACAAACCTCTCACAGACAGATGTGTGTTGAATAAGCACTGCACCTTTTAGAGTCTAAACAGTATAAACAGTAGAATGATGGTATTAGGCAAGCACCTATTAGCTTGTGTTTCTCACAGTGAACTTTAAAGGGACTTTAAGGGTAAAGAGCTGCACCCAGTGTGGTAAGAAGTGTACCCAGTATCTAAACTAGCTGAAAGAGGCTCCACACAAATGACAACTTGGCCTAAGCTGCAACAGACTTATGAGCCCAGGATCCCATAGAAGGAGTTTAGACAGTTTGGTGCTCTAAAATTTTCAGCCTACTCTGTGCTGCAGTACAATTCAGCCTTAACCTAAGCTTTCATGTTGGTTTTATTCCAACTCACACTGGTTCAGGAAACTGAACTGTCTGCAGCTAGGTAGTGGTTGCCAACTCATGCCATACACTTACTTTCCTCAACACTGGCACCCCCCATAAAGTCACCAGGAAAAGACACATCCTTCTCCTCCTTCTCTCCCAAAGCGTTTCTGCAAAACAGGTATGTGACTGCTTCGGGACTGGCAGATACCACAGCTCAACTGCCAGTGCTTTTCTGATGTAAATCTCCAAGGATGATCACCCAGGGGGAGATTGTTTCGCATAGGCAGAAACAGTAAAGAATTCCTTTCACCTTTTATTATAGTGAATAAAAAGCTTTGGGAATTCCTGCTTGACTGGGTGGGAATGGGAACTGTACAGACATCAGCACCATCAACATATCACACCACCTCCACTTTCAAGGTCGAATTATTGATACCTTCCCCTCACTGCCTGGCTATCCTAACACCTCCCCAGCACTGGAAGAAAATGCTCGTGTGCAGCTGGAACTTAGCCAGTAAAAGAGCTATCTACATGGAAATCACTGCATGTTCACACTCTGCCTGAGGTTTCCTGGTGTGCTGAGGAAGAAAAGATGGAACAGACAACTCTCCCTTAGTGTAAAGAAAGCCTGAAGCAGAAGCAATACGTACATCAGAGTGACTTAACAGTATGTATCATCATGGGAGTCCAGGACATTTCTTTCTGCGTATTTCACCTTTAAAATGACTGCACCATGGATCCAAAGGGTGCTTTTGAGCTTCAGCAGCCCTAACTGCAAGGGTTTGCTAGGAAAAAATCAAGTCTCCTGCCCTGAGGTGTAGCAAACAACACCTGTCTCCCAGACTCAGAGAAGCTCATGGAGAAGCTGTGTGAGCCATCTTGAACCAGTGCAACATTCTGGTTCACCACTGGAGATATCCTCCTCCTGGCTGAAAGGCAATTGGCTTTGAAAGGTAAAATGGGAGAAGGCAGCAAGAGCAGACAAGAAAAGCACTGCTAGTGAGTGGAGAGGCAGGTAAAGGCAAATCCAAGGGAAGGGCTAAAGGGAAGAACTCCAAGGCAAAACATTATCTCCCCAAGTAAAGGAGATAGCGACTGTTCAGTACACTGTTCCAGGCACAGTGCCCACACTCAGTTACCAAAACATGGGAGGCCAGGGACTGTGGCTATGCACACCTTCTGTCTGGCAGGACAGGCAAGTCTCTCCCTCATTCCCTGTAAATTTTAACATGTTTCAAGGACTCTGTTCAACACCAGCTCTGAGGACACCAGTGAATTTCTGGAAGTTCTGCGCTCCTACAACAGAGGAAGAACAGAGGAACCCAAAATCTGCTACATGTGCAGCAACTATAGGTTAGAGAACGCAATGCCAGGTTCTAACGCAAGCAGCCCATAGACCAGTCATCCCATCATTAAAAAAAGGCCTTTGCATAAATGATGAAGAAAAACTCCCAGTGAGGGCTAATAATCATATTTACTGGTTCACCAGATACTGAGTCTGGAGGCAAAAAATAAATATATGCTAGCAGTCCTTTTCCAGCTCTTACAGTATCCAACAACTTGTCACATCCAGCTCCTGCTGATTTACCTTCAAGGTACAGGTGATGCACTACATTGACAGACACAGAAATAAAGGGCACTGTGCACAGACTGAGTGTTCAAATGTCTCACTCTGTTACTGACATCAACTCAGTTCATACTCACAAATCAACAACCCCATGAGAAGCACATCTTTAATTGCAAGGAGGAAAAAGGAGTTCTTGAAAAAGCAATCCCAACATAAAGGAGTTTTTTTGTGTATGCACTTTATCACCAATCGGTATTTCGTGCAATTGCTTCCCAGAGCTGGACTTCTCAGGAAAGGTGATGCAAACATTCACTTTGTGTTAGCACCAAGGCAAGTCAGTTTGACCCCACTCTGCTGTTCTGTGACAAACTACCATGCCTGAGGGGCACTGAGGTAGCAATGGATCTGATTTTATTTGGCCTTTCAAGCTGTACATCTCATTTCAGACTACAATAGTTCTTAACTTGGATACATGACAGTATGCTTCTCTAATAATAAAAAGAAAACAAACAAAAACACCGCAACACGTGGCCTGCAAAGACCCAGCATAATAGCCAGTGTAGCCTTGTAGCCTAGGAGGAGGTAAGGTACAAAAGCAATGGATTACAGGCATCTCAGCTGTAAGCATTACTTCTCCCTTGGATTTCAGTAGCAGGTAAGAATGCAGTTGATCTGACTGCAGCAAAGCCCTGACTGATAGCCATCTGGCTGCTGTGTCTTTCATACACTGGGAATTTACTAATAATTTGGCAAAACAAGATTTCTACTTTTTTCTCCAGTCCTCCTGTATTCAAGGTATACTATTAAAAAAGAGCTTTTGGTCAATGAGAAATAGGAAATAAGGAGATTTTAAAGAAATGAATGGACTTCAGTTCTAGTGCAAACCTCAGTTCTCTGGCACTTTTTTCCCTCCCCTCTTGTTTTGGGTATTGCATACCATAACAACAAATAGACTTTTTTTTTTCAGAACAATCTAACAGTTTGACAACTTAAAAAGACAGTTTCCAGTGGTATCTGGAGCTAGAATAGTTGTGTCGTTTTATTAGTAGAAGAATATTCAGTCGCAACTTCAGAAACCTCAGCATCAAACTAATTGAAAATAGCTGACTGCACTACTCTAGAAGAATTTGAACTGAAGAATTTGAACTGAATTAATTAGCTGGCTTTCACTTTGAGAGCTTACCTTTCCTTTGCAGATCTGCATCAGGCTGAGTGCATTTGAAACTGTGTATCTTCTCATTGTGGAGTCTTTGATGGCAGGCGTGTAAAGAAGTTCAAAGCAAATGCCTCGATCTATTGCCTTCATGAAAAAAGAGTGATCAAAAATCAAAAGGAGAGAAGCATAACAGTCTAACAACTGCTGTCTATTATTTATGTAGCTTATTCTCAGTTTAACTCTGTTACATACAAAAAAAAAGAAAAAGAAAAAAAAAGGAAGCAGAATTGTTCCAGCAAGAGCACAGAGTAGCATGAAGTAGCAGTGGGGAATATTGCACTGAACACCAGATGTGTACTTGAATCTTGGGATAATGGATAAATGAGACAAAGAAAAAACAGCCACTTAATTGTAATTGGTTTTCCACTAGCACAGAGTTGAGGAGAAATCACTGCAGGTCAGAAAGAAGTTTTGAACATTTTGAGGACTCTTCTTTAGCCCCACAGCCTGCTCTAAGGACACCGCCCTTTTCCACAGTACCCACACCTTCCAGGCGAGGAATGTGTCCCTGCAGGAAAGCAGCCATGACGAGGAGCCTTCTCTCTTGTTTTACAGCATACTCAGGTATTTGTGGCAACGTTAAACAACAGTGACTCATGGGAGAGGTTCCAAATAATACTTATGGTATTTTCAGCTGCATTAAAATCCTTTGCTATCTGTCAAAGTTCCTCACCAAAAGCCTAGTGTTCTTTCTTCTGCAAACACACAGAGGCAGGTAAAGCAACTTGCTATAAGACATTGAGGCAGTGATAAAGACCCACTTGGAAGCTAGGAGTGCTCTGTTCCATTGCCTATGCTACATCTTCCTGGAATGCTACTCTATGCTTTATATTCATATTATTAAAAAAATGCTGCAATGTTGATACCATAAGAATTCAGTAACTACATACAGATGGAACTAGTCCAGATCCCATCCATGCAAGAGCAACAGAAGCTATGTACACATCAAATGTTTTAGAACTGGTCCAACATCTGCAAACAAGAAAAGATCAAAACTGAAACAGGTGATGGCAATACACCAAGCTCCCTTCAGGCAGATTTTTAACTTCACCTCCACCACTTCAGCTGCCTGCCAATCTGTCTGTCTGGTGTAACCACCAAAACTGACTGCCTCAGGATGCACAAAACCAGTCTGACAGATGGAGCAGAGTGTGGACATTCAGAAATAGCTTGTAAGGAAAATTCCTCCAAATAAAGTGCTCAAAGAGCCATGCAGCTCCTCATGTACCTCATGTAAGTCAGCTACTGGAGTATTTGGTACTTTTAAGTAACACTTCACAGGAAGCTGTTACTCCAAGTGGAGTGTTGAAATTTCCAGTCTATAGTAACCACCAAACTATTACTTTTGTTCTGTTTCAGGATTGTTTGTAGTTATTTCAATTTTTTTGTTCTAGGTCAAACTTTCTGTAAAGAGGAATTAGGATTTCTACCCAATTCCAAATTTAGATTTTTAAGCACTAAGAACTACGTCATCAGCAAGAACGCCCGTGTAATGAACCCTGACACAGAGTCATAGGAAAAAGCTAATTTGCCTAAGCACATGCTCAGATTAAGCTTTCTGGCAAACCACCAACATCAGGCAGAATTCTACTACTGAAATATTGTTGATCCATCACAAGAGTCGTCTTGTGTCCCACAGCAGATATTTAGCAATTCTACATTTGGTTCATTCGCCAAGACATTCCTTTGTCTAAGTATGTATTCAATACAGTTGCCCTCCAAACAACTGGCATGACACACTTCTCCCAAATTAAAAATGTCATTTATATTCTTCTGTCTTTTAAATCACAGAGTAATAGCATCATTTTGACTGGAAAAGACCTTTAAGATCGTAAGAGTCAAACCATTATTTAATCCTACCAAGTCTGCTACTACACCATGTCCCTTAGCACCACATTTATGCACCTTTAAAACATCTCCAGGAATTGGGATTCAGCTAAACTTTCTGGGGAACCTACTCCAGTATTTTATAACCCTTTCTGTAAAGGTATGTCTTCTAATATCCAATCTAAATATCCACTGGTGTAACTTGAGGCCAATCTCTCTCATCCTATCACTTGCTACTAGGGAGAAGAGAACAATATCCACCGCACTACAACCTCCTTTCTGGTAGTTGTAGAGAGCAATAAGGTCTCCTCTCTGCTTCCTTTTCTCCAGACTAAGTAACATCAGTTCCCTCAGTCACTCCTCATAACACCTGTTCTCCAGACCCTTCACTGTCTTTGTTGTCCTTCTCTGGACCTGCTCCAGCAATGCCTTTCTTGTAGTGAGAGCCCCAAAACTGAACACAGTGTTTCAGATGTGGCCTCACCGGTGTTGTCTACAGGGAAACAATCACTTCCCTGGTCCTGTTTGTCACATTATTCCTGATACAGACCAGGATGCGTTGGCCTTCTTGGCCCCTTGAGCACACTGCTGGCTCATGTTCAGTTGGCTGTTGATCAACAGCCCCATGTCTTTCTCTACTGGGCAGCTTTTCAGCCACTCTTCCCCAAGCCTGTAGCTTTGCATGGGGTTGTTGTGACCCCAAAGTGGGACCTGGCACTTGGCCTTTCTAAACCTCATACAACTGACGTCAGTCCATCAATTCAGCCTGTTCAGGTTCCCCTGCAAAGCCTGTCTACACTCAAGCAGATCGACACTTTCTCCCAGCTTAGTGTCATTGCAATCTTACTGAAAGTGTGTTCAATCCTCTTGTCATGAAAATTAGTTGTGTGGCATATAATGCATGTACCTTGTTTTCATGTAATCTTCTGAGATTAAAGTATGGTTAAAATAATTTAAATTCAGATTTTGCTTTAATAGTGTTGCTGTTTTGTTCTAGGCACTAGTGTAGTTTTATTGTCATCACAATCTGCATTTCGTGGCATGCTTTCCTTTGAAATATTTCTCTATTATGACACAGATATACCAATTCTGGTTAGGGAAGCAGCTTAATCAGCAACCACACTGCATCTCAGTGCTTAGCAAATAGTGGCCTTAAGGCTCCACTTCCACTCCTTGGGAACACCACTTCTGTCTTCTTAAGTGGGGTACAGGAAGGAGAAAAAACGTAACATACATCACTGTGTATTATATGCTGCAGTGGAGGCCCTGAAGTGAAGGACATCTGAAATAACATGATACATTATGAAAGAAAACAAAAGAACCACCTAGATGGGAATGGTGGGAGGGAAATGGTAGGGAATTCAACTCAAACTGACATTAAATACAGAATTTAACAGCAAGAAAACAATTTAGATGTATATTTACCATATTCACAGGGGGCCTTCGGAAGTAGAATGGCAGCTTTTCTGTTACATTTATGCATACCAGGTCCACGTCTAGAGTTGTGCAAGCAATCTATGGCCAAGAAATAGGAGCAGGTTATTAGATATGCCAAAAAAATGCATAACCACCCTCAGATGTACTCATATTCTCCTTCATTTCTTAAGGCAAAAACGCCTCTCCAGGGTGAGTTCAGTTTTAAAATTAAGAAGTACTATACCTTACAGTTATGCCGATAAAACAGCAGGGTTGCAGGTGCACAGTTTGAGCATTTCAGGGACAAAACTCAAGCTTTCTCCTACCTCTGGAACTGCTTTTCCTATGAAATAATGACCAACTCAAAGGCAAGACTTACTGATTTGTTTTTATCTGACACAGGACATACAGATGCAGTACTGGCTTTTGGTAAAAAAAAACTTGCAGCTAATGTTTACAAAGGCACCAGTCCAGAAACTGCCCCATACCTCATTGCTCCAATTCCAGCCTAGTAACTGTTTGTTTTCACAATTACATATTTTTACCAGTAGCAACTGAGGAAAGACTGGAAGGAAAGCAGAATAATGTTAGACACTGACTAGTTGTGTTACATTGCTAGTGATTGAGGCCAAAGGATCTTATTTCCTGGCTGGGTAGGAATGTGCAGCCCTTCTTGAAAGCCATGTCTCTGGAAGAGTCTGAAGACGGCATAAAAGGTTATGTTTTAAAAGTTTAGCTTTGAACTCACACCACAATTTACAGCCTGTATTGAAAGGTGGAAAAAATGAACAAAAGGGTGGAGAATCTCTGCACTGAAGTGCACATGAAAGGCAGCCCTTCATTTACATATAATCTCACGCATACAAGATGTGTGAATTATATATGCCTGCCCCATGAAGATGATTACACAGGGCCAGATTAATGTCTGTAAGCAGTGCT
>VWYK01098966.1:38526-52124 GCA_013399775.1 Semnornis frantzii
AAAAAAAGTAGTGAATAAATAAAAATAAAATCATGCAGAAAACCCAAGTATTGCAGTGGCTCCTCAGCCAGGCCACAACTACAAGCACTAACATATGCCAATGATTTGAAATACAGACTTGTTTCATTATATCCAAATCTTGTTCTGTCAAAACCAAGGAGTTACTTCCCAAACTCGAATCTCAAGAATTATACTGTAATTCTTCAGCTACAAGAAGATTAAAAATTGGAATGAAGTAATAATTTAAATATTTTCTTAATGAATAGAGCAAGTCTGTTGTTCTTCCAATGCTTGGAGTTTTAACAATCAAGCAACGAACAAATTAATCTTTCTCTTATTAACATGTAACACACAAAATCACATATACAAACCCACTAATATAAAAAACAAGTCAGAATGGAACTAGACTTACTTGTACAATAGGCAAAGATGGAAACAACTCCGAAAGAGATACTGGCTTGACGAGTTCCTTAAAAGGGACCAAAATAAGGTTATTCAAAATGCCATGGGCTACGTTTACAATGTAAACAAAATCTGCATTCTAATCATAAAAAGAAATTTGCCATATTAACAAAACTATTTCTCAAGAATGATATTGAGAGCATGTTAAAAGTTAACTCCAGGGCAATTACACTGAATTATAAAATTGGAATAATGGAATAAATGCAGACATTTGTACTTCCATCAAAACCTATTTGGAAACATGTAATAACAAGGCAAGTACAATTACAATGACAAAACATATCAAGAACAATTAACCCCTGCAAAAATTACCTGTTTCTTGTCTTTAAAATCGATGACATGATTAAGAGCAACTGCAGAATATCCCACTGAAAAAGCAAACACACAGCAAGAATACTTTGTACATTAAAAAAAGAAAACAAATCCAAACAGAAACCTGTTAAAACACTCATCACGTCTCAAAATTAACAACTACACATAATTACCTTTCACATTTTTTTCTGAAGACTAGTTTATAAAAAAAAAAGAAATTCCTTAAAATAAAAAACGCCTGTTAGCTTTTTTAATACATCCCACCTCTGACAACAGTGACAAAGGTTTATCAGCATGAATAATTATGGTCAGAGTCCCCAAAGATTCCGCCCTAGTTTGGGCCTGTTTGAGGACTTTATTTAGGGAAAATAGTTAACAACATTCAGGATAGTTGTTAAAAGTGCAGACAACACCGAGCTAGGAGATATACAGCTACAGAAAAAAGCTGGGTGAGCAGTGGAATTGATGCACACAAATCTGTCCCAAAGGTCCCCTTCAGCAGGAGAGGAAGATGGTACACTTGCCAAAGTGCACACTGCCCCAAACACTGGCCAGGCACCATCTGGCCGTACGACAGTACTGCAGAAAGAAAAGACTTAGGCCATAAGAAACTACAGACAAAAACACGCATCCACGTTGGGAAAAGACCAACTGGGGTCAAGAGGCAGAGCCAGAGCCTGCAAGACACAACAGAAGCTTTCCTTGCTGCCCAGCACTGGGAAGCCCACAGACCGTATCAATTCACACGCAGAAAACTGCAGGTGAGGGGGAAGAGCAGAGAAAAGCGAAGGGAAACGCTATCGGCCAGGGAAGAGGACGGTGGGGGTTAGGCTATTAGAAGGGAAAACCTGTCTGAGACAACCGTACTGCTCACACCATCCCGGTGGAGCTGCCGCCCGCGTCCTGCTGCCCCTCCAGCCAGGCCCAGCCCTCCCCAGCTCAGGCCCCGCTGGCCCCGCACCGCAGCCCAAAGGCCGAGCCGGCCCTGCCGCTGCCCCCTCTCCCACCGCGCCGTGCCCGGGGCACTGACTCACAGTGCGCTGCAGCTTCTAGCAAGCTCTGCAGAGACTTCTTGTCCAGCTCCTGCGGGAGGTTCAGATCGGCGAAGCCGGCCATGCTGTGCGCAACGTGGGGCGTGCCGCGCACGGCACCCAACACCGCCCCACGACGGCCCGCGGCAGCCTGGGTCTTGTAGTTCCTTTCTGGTCCCGAGCAAGCAGCACTGCCCGCCCGGGGGATTCGCCAACTGCATCTGCAGAACCGCAGCAGCAAAGGAAGAGGGCAGTGTGCTCGTGGCGGGTGCTCTTCGCCCGGCGGTGCTCCACTAAATGCTGCAATAACCCAGGAGAAAGCGGTGAATTCCTCAGCTCTCAGGCAGGACTCTGAAGAAGAGTAATCTTGGCTCTGAGGAAGATCAAGCCTGTCGGTGAGGCTGATCAACTATGGCCCTTTGCCAGGGTACCGCCAAGCAGAGCACACGCTCTCCGCGGAGCCTTGCCGGTTCCCACCAGGGGGAGCAGTAACCTTGCTCCTCTGCTCGAGCACTGCCAGTTAAACTTAGCGAGCTCCATCTGAACGCTGTCAGGTGGGGGGCGGGGGGGGTGGANAGGCTTTCTCACTCCTGTGTTAACTAACAAAAATGTGAATTAAAGCCCCTAGGTGACATGTCAAGTGATATTTCCTAACATGCAAAAGGGCTGAAGAATTGTAACAGACCAATATGTAAATTCACATTCACTTTGCCACACTATTAGAAAAAGCACAAATATCATTCTACCATTGATAAATAGTACAGTATATGTAAATTACAGGTGGCAACTCCCACTAGGTGTTTCTTTTTTTTGATTGGTTTGGGGTTTTTTGTCTGGAGACTTAGAGCAGCTGCAGAAGACAGCAGGTCTTCATTTTCCATCCAACTTTAGGTGGCACTCCAGGGCCTTGGACAGGGTGGGAGTCCTCAGCTTTTTCTTCAAACTGGGCTAAATATTCACTTAGAGAAGTTTGGGATATCTGGAGCTCTGAATTCTTATTAAGACGAAAACACCTCTAACCAAGGCCAAGGTGTCAATGCCACCAACTTCTAGTGTGTCCTCTGCCATGCCAGGGGACTTGTGGCTTATTTCTAAAAAAGAGGAATGGCTTATAACGAATGACTGAGGAATGTATTGCCTTCTGGTGTTGCTGTTTAATGACTTACAAAGACCTATGTTAGTGGTAGCTGAGAAGTCACTTGTAGGTTGGAGAGACTGGACTAGGAGCTCAGAACTGATGAACATTAGGCCTGCCACATCTCCGTGACAGGGAAAAGACACCTCACTCTGAAAGGGGAAAAAAACCCAGCTAGTAAACAGTCTTTCTTCTTAGCATATCTATGGCAGCATTTTCTTCTTTAGAATACCAGGTCAAATGTTTGAGTAAAGGTGCTTTGGTTTGGCCTATATGTGCCTGTAAGGTACTCTTCTATTATCTTAGATCAGTCAATACGGCTGGTCTGCCAGTCATCCAAACAAGCAGCATAGCCTGAATGCTATTGTCAAAGCCTTTCTTTGATGTGTGTGTGTGAAAATGGAGGAGGTCAAGGTATTACTCCAGCTTTTCTTGGACTATGTAATGGAATTTGATTTAGTTTGTCTTAGTGAATGTAAGAAGCAATCCATAAACGTGTATCAGCTATTCCAAAACAGCTGATAACTATAAGCCCTACTGTAACAGTGTTCTTTCAGTGTATCTGAAGGAGGGGCTACAAGACAGCTGGGGAGGGACTATTTACAAGGAGTAATGGATTTAAACTGGAAGAGGGAAGATTTAAACTAGATGTTAGGAAGATATTCTTTACAGTAAGGGTGGTGAGACACTGGCACAGGTTGCTCCGGGAGGTTGTGGATGCTCCCTCCCTGGAGGTGTTGAGGGCTAGACTGGATGAGGCCTCGAGCAACCTGTTCTAATGAGAGGTGTCCCTGCCTATGACAGGGGGTTGGAACTAGATGATCTTTGGGGTCCCTTCCAACCTAAACCATTCTATGATTCTATGAAATGGCATTAAGCAGCTTTTGCATCTGGCAATATACAAGGCACTTAAAACTGAGAACTGAGAAACAGACCTTCCTGCAGAATATCTGCAGAACCCGATTTGTTGTAATGGTTTAAGAAGCACTTTCAGCATCAGGTATCATGTACTTAAACCAATGTGCAATCTTATTTACTACACTAATTACGTAGTTCTTACAACTTTTATTTACACCAGCCCCAGTGATCTACTTAAACCAGCTTTGTGGTTCTCACTGTAAGTCACAAACTTCTAAGGTGCTTTGTTTTATTGATCTTCTAAAATCCTCCTGCTGGAGCCAGAGCTCCTCACTCCAAATATGTTTTCAATAGGAAGCCCATAGTAACAACTCTTTTTTTTTTTTCTTTATTTCTCTGTGTAGCACTCTTAGGGAGATAAGATGGTACTATCTCAGCAACTTAGTAACACGAATGTCACAGTCATTCTTATCACTACCTCATAACCTCCTGTGTAAAGGTGCAGACTGAATTTTCAGGGATTTGAGCTCTGTATTTCTGAGCAATACAGAATTTTTGCATAAATTCTACCTTCTTTCCTTTGCTTTCTTTTCAGACGACAGCTTACTGTTGTATTTGCTGATTCTATAAAGGGAAGACATCATTTCAGATGTAAGTTGCACAGACGCGAGTATTTATTTTGACAATAAGAAATGCCAAAGATGAGAATGGTTACCTCTCTGTTTTACTGCTCCAGGGTTGTGATGATTTATTTTCCCAGAGACAAGAAAAGACAGAAAGGAAAAGTGCAGCTGCAACTGAAGTTGGACAAAAATGTTATTTGATAGATGTGCATTCTAGGAATAAAAATTGAGATTTCTGTAATATTTGTCCATGAAACTCTAAACAGTCCCTGATAAAATATTCTAACCATTTTAATAACATATTTTCCCCAAGGCTGAAGAAACATACACCTGTACTTTATTTATTGTTCCAAACAGCAAGTCCTCACCAGACTTCTCTTGGTGTCCAAGAAAAGAAGATGAAAACAAAAGCAAAGAAAAAAAAATACAATAGACAAATAAAAACAATGACTTATAGACTGGCTCAGGCAAGGAAAGATGAAAAAGAAGATAACGAAAAAGGAAAAAGAGCAAGGAAAAAAAGTATTCTATTTATTTATTGAATTGCATAGCGGTGTTACCTTCCTGTCATGCATCAAAAACTGAACTGTTTAAGAAGGGGAATGAAGCAGTGCCTTCTTTAAGCTTTAGTCTGGGTACAGCTGTTGTTTTCTAGAGGTGACTGTATTGAGGAAGGAGTTGATTTTCAACAGTTTCTGCTCCAGGGCTGAAGTTCTTATCTTGCACTCCTCAGCTCATTTCAGTCAGAGTGCTCCAAGTTAGCAAAGATCTGCTGTGTCAACACACACTACAAGAATTAAGTCCTCCAGAGAGTGACTAGATTTAGTGCAAGGTCTTTCTACACAAATGCTTTGATAGATACAATCTGGACTCACTAAATCAAAATGTGCTGGGAAATTAGATTTCCTTAGATTGCTCTGACAATGCCTACATTACATTACCTCACTAACATAAGAGCAAAAACCTGATACCAATAACCAGTCCTGTATTATACAATTAGCATGAATCACAAATGGAGAAGATGTTATGTGATTAACACTATTTCTGGAGAAGGGGGAAAAATGAAAGAAGAAGATTCCTTTTTTTTTTTTTTTGAATGGAGAGCAACACTAAAATTTTACATATGAGATTTGAAAATAATTATCAGGTTTGAATAAAAGAATTCAGCTTCAATAAATTGTCAAGAATGAGGAGAAAGGACCTTAGCGCAGACTTAGAGGTATACAGAAATACGAAATATGTAAAAATTTGAACTGTATAAAAATACACAGCCTAAATTACTCAAAGGACAGGATGTTACTAACATCAGCCATTAAACTGATTTGGTTATATTTATTGAAGACTAATGGCAGACAACAAAGTTATACTTTGGAGGGAACAAATGCCAACTTGTTATTCTTGACACCCAATCATTTATGTATGCTGTCTGGAATAGTGTGTTAGAATTTGTAGACAGGGTGCTGAAGACAAAAAGTACGCTTGGAAGGATCGACTCCTACCTTGATGTATCATTATTTTAAATACCTAAAAATAGATGTAGTCCCATGGATGCTCTCTGCTTTCCCAGATGCTGGGGATATGAAACCCTCCAAAGCCCTCCAGAGAAGTACCCCACAAGACTCTGCCCAGCCCTAAAAACTGGCATGTCATTCTGGATGTATCCTAGTGAAAAGCTTTTAAGGAAGAGATTTTAGAGGTAACACCTGCTTCCTCTTGCTGAAGTTTCCCATTTTCTCTGCAATAGTATGTAACTCCCTTTCTATAATGGTATATAAATTGACATAAATTGGTTTGTTTCTTCGAAAATAATTATGAGAGTAAATAAAAAGAATGGTGACATAGGACCATTGAGAAGGAAGAAAATCACGTAATTAATTCCTAATGAACTCTATGGTAATTTAAGGTAGAGAATAAAAGATGAGGCTAAAATCCTTCTTTCAGGTTGGAATGGATCATGCAAATGATCCAGCATATCATCCACTGAGTACACTTAGGGAGTCATGTTCCAGAAATGTATTGAAAAGCTGTCACAAAGAGTGACTGATTTAATGAACTGTGTCAACACATTTGCAGGAGGTACCATATTATAATTTGCTCTGCCTTAGTGACATTTTAAGCAACAAAAAAATTGCTTTTACAATAGGTATTAAACTGTACAATGTTATCATTTTTTAAGATGTGAATTTATTTTGAATGATTTTTTCCAGTTTCTATCTCCATAGCCATACTTCAGACACTATTTGTAAAAAACAAACAAACAAACAAACAAACAAACAAAAAAGGTATTTGCACAATGAGTCTCCTCTCTGCAGCTTTTGCCTTAATGCTTCAACTTCCTTTGAGTTACCCTTGCCATTTCTGAAGATATTTTTCTTCCTAATAATTTGCTTAGTTGGGGAGGAGGGACAAAAGGACTTGGTTTTATCACCCTGGAGGAGTAAGCCACCTGAAGCTCAAGGCTCATGAACACATTATTTGTGGTTAAACGGGCAAAGTATTTACTGTCAGTGGACATAGTGAACCAACTAGCCAAGTGTAGAAAAATAGTGACTGAATAGGAAAACACCTTCAGCTTGCTAATGGCAAAGGGCTGCCCAACAAGATCTCATCCTTATCATGTAAAACTTAATTATGATATTTATCAAATGAAGATGTTAGGGTGAAAGGAAAAACAAGCAATTAAACTCCCAAACCCTGCTCTCTGCTGGCTGCGTTTCTGACTACTGGAAACTCTGCCTGTACTCGGATTGTTAGGCACATTTTACCCCAATCCCTCAGTCCCATGTATGTCCATGGAGAAGCTGGGCCAATGCAGAGGCATGTATGGTGGAAAACGTGTTTTCAATAATAGGTGATGCTGACAGAATGGAACATTTCATCAGAACTAAGAAATTCTGTGAGCCATGTGCAGAAACCTCAAATGCCATCAATTTGCTTTTCAATCATGTCTGTAAGCGTCAGATGAGTTTTGGTGGGTTGTTTGCTTTTGGTTTTGTTGAGTTTTTTTCCCTGATATCTGGATGCTTGAAGGTATTTCTTCAAATCAGATTTTAATGTCTGTATGATGTCTCATACTGCAGCCTGTCCTACTGCTGGGACACACATTTTTTCCCTCTGCCTGATGCATATGTAAATAAAACTTACTAATAGTGTTGCTGCCTGCAAGACCTCCCCTTGTTCAGATGTCACTGACATTGCTCAAAGGCTACTGATCCATCTGGTCCTCCTTTCATTTCTTCTCTTTCTGTAGTTTATCTGCCTACTGTCTCTTGTTGGAAATGCAAGGAGACACTGAGAAGCAGGTGCTTCCTGTTTTTATCCTTACTGTCTCACATGTTACTATACCAAGAGGTGTAATCTTCTGTTGGCATCCCAAAGCTAACAGACAACTCAGTTTTCACCCCATTTGGAGTCATGCATGCGACTCAAAGAATGGAGAAAGCTGCTGAGTCCCAGAAATAGGCTAGTGTCCGAGAGCAAGGAATCTGCAGGAAAAACATCTAATTAAAGCAATGTGATTTTGTTACTGTTTTTAACTTTGCATAAAGGGTTACACATGGAACAGTGAATAAATTGAAAATAATGCTATATAATGATTAGGAACAGAGGAAATACAGGTAGCGGGATTCATATAAATTTAGTAGAAATGAGGATCTATAAGCTTGCAAATACAAATAAATACTTCAGAGATGACCATGTTATTGGAGTACATCTTACAAAAGCGGCCATTATCAACTCTCTCAGAAGCAGACACGGTCCAGTGGGACCCCTGTACATTTCGATAGCGGAGGCGGCGGTACTTCTGAGCCAGCCGATCCAGACGCAAGGCTGCATAGGAGCAAGCACGCCGAATAGACTGTCACCCGTCTCCGACCGGAGCAGCTCAGTCTGCGGACGCGCTTCTGCTAGAGGCGCATCCACCGGCTCGCAGCTTCTCGGGTGCTACATACATATATATATATGTGTGTGTGTATGTATATATACATACGTACACATGTAGAGGGGTTTCCGAAGCGAGCCCCGCTTGGGGCGGCAGCGCAGCGGGGCGGTAGTGAAAGGGCGCTCTCCCAACCTGCCGGGAGGAGGCAGCGGGAGGGGCGGAGCGGCTCCCACCGCGTCCCCCGCCACCGGCGAAGGAAAGCAGCCGTGGGTGGGAGCGGGCGCTGGGCAGGGAGGGACCATCTCTCGCCCGCCCCTCTCCTGGCGGGCCGGGGGCCATGACGCTGTGCCCACCGCCCGCCCGCCCGGGGAGAGCCGTGGGCGAGCTCGGCTGCTCCAGGGGAAGTTGAAGGTTGTGCCCCAGAGCCGGCTGCGAAGGGGCAAGCGACGCCGGGTGTCAAAGGAGGAGCCCGAGCATCCCGGCTGGCGGGGAGAGCGGGCGAGCGGGCAGTTGGGCTTCATGGACAGCTCGCGCCAACATGGTCCTCGCCCTCAACGGCAGTCACCTCTACGGTAACCTCCGGCCCTCGGTCCTGGAGGACCCGCGGGCGCTGGGCGGCGGCAGGATGATCGCCGGCTCCTGGCCGCCGCGCAGCCTGGCGAAGCTCGGCCCGTCGCCGCCCGCGTCGGCTCTGCCCACGGCGAGCCCCCTTCCAGCCAACGACTCCCAGTGCGGGGAGCAGATCCTCAGCTACGGAAACGTGGAGAAAGTTATTATCGGGGCCGTCCTCTCCCTCATCACCCTGCTGACCATCGCCGGCAACTGCCTGGTGGTCATCTCCGTTTGCTTCGTGAAGAAGCTCCGGCAGCCCTCCAACTATCTCATAGTCTCGCTGGCGCTGGCCGACCTCTCGGTGGCCCTGGCCGTCATGCCCTTTGTCAGCGTGACCGACCTTATCGGTGGCGAGTGGATTTTTGGGCGCCTCTTTTGCAACGTCTTCATTGCCATGGATGTCATGTGCTGTACTGCCTCTATCATGACCCTCTGCGTGATCAGTATCGACAGGTGAGACACCCGCCACCCGCCCTGCCCTCCCGCTGCTCCCCGTGCTCCCGCCAGGACCAGGACCAGCTGCTATCGGCACCGCGCCCCTGCCCGCCGCGGCGACCGAGGGTAGCCGCCGGCCCTGGGGCCTCTGGAAATGAGCTGTAGGCATGGCAAAAGCGCGGAGAGAGACGAGAGAAGCCTTGCAGCCTCTCCTGCGCTAAGGAGCCCGCCGGAGCAGTCCGTGCTGCCTCTAGCTGTCCCAGCCCAGGTGCCCTGTTATCCCTCCGAGTAATGTCCCTGCTATCAGTACAAAGTGTCAGAACAAATCTGGAGATAAACCGTATACGTTTACTGTGGCTCTGTACAAGTAATGGGGCATTTACAGTCAGCCGCTTCAGAATTTGCAACCTATGTCTTTAAACTGCTTTACACCGCAGCTAGATTTGATTCTTCTGAAGCTGGTGACAGTGTAACATCGTTGAGTTCAGTGTTTTACCAGATCAGAGAGCTTAAGGTTTTATCTTACAATGCCAGAATACCTTAATTTTGAGTAACAGACTAATTTTTGACAAATGACGTTTCATCTGAAAGAAAAAAATTGCTTTCAGCTATTTGCCTGTTAAAAAATTTCTTCTACCCTCTTAAAACCCAAGCTGTGGTTATTTGGCATTTAGCTTCCAAAAGATACAGGCATTGGAGCAATAAAGAGGTGTGTACAGGCTGCAGAAGAGGATATTAGGCTTTAGTTTATGATGTTAAGGCCGTGCCCACACATTTGGACATGGCTAGGCTCTCTTCTGTAGAGGAAGGCTGACAGACTCCCTTATTTCATGTTGGTTCCATTCTAAAATAAATCTCAGATTATAGCTTTCCTCTTCTGCATTCTAAATCCCTTGCCAACTATTTTAGCATCTAGAGGAAGACTTTTCATTACAACTCAACACAATTCGCAGAAATTGAGGAACTTCTTAAGTGGACTGTAGAAGTAATTTATTGAGACCAATATCCAACAGCAGCCTTGGATGTCTACTTCAAAAAGTTTCTGGAGAGAGCTATGCATTAGCTTTCTGCAAAGAAATACTCTTTCAAAAGAATTTCCCACAGTAACTGAGGGTTGTTTCCTGCCAAGAAACATCATGGTTTATATTAATTGCAAAACTTTAATTTCTGCATAAGCATCCCCTGCCTTGATGCTCTTTATTTTGTGACTGAATACTTGAAAGCATCATGAAGCAATAAAGTGAGGTGGGGGTTTGTGTGGGCACTTTTTTTTTTTGGCCTTTTTGGGGGGTGTGGGGGTAGGTGGTGATGGTGGTGTGGCCCATTGGAGTTTTTTTTGTTTGTGGTTTTGTGTGTGTGTGTGGGGGGGGGGTTTGGTGGGTTTTCTTGTATTTTGTTTTGGCTACTTTATTTATTTTCATTGCATTGACATTTGTTGTCTTTCAACTCCAGTGTTGTATGGAAAATATGAATGGGCTTGTCTACCTTCCCAATGGCACTCTGTTTTTCTATCTTATTTTAAGACAAATGATTTTGTTTTTCCTCTCTCTTCACATAAAGTATTTCTATACATCTCTGAGCACTCCACCTCCATTTCTAATAACTTTTTGAAGACAATTTAACAGAATTAGGCTTTCTTACCCAAGTAAATATGCATGACTGATTTACACAGTTCAGCTGTATGCTGAACAGGGGCTTTGGTAGACCCAGTCACAGTGACGATTTAATCTCTTGCTGCCTTCTTTCCATTCTCCTTCCACTTCCCTTTCCTCTCAAAATACTGACAAGAGATATGGCTTAGAACAGAATATAACTATTATGAATGTCTGATTTTCATGAACGAGTGCTGATTTAAAACAGAATTGTTCTCCTCTTGTCCTTATATACCTCAGTTTTGTCACTGGATGTTTACGGAACATGTTTTCTTCATAATTCATTATACTGTTTTCCACTCCCTACTTGAAATCGTAATTGTGTGAATCATGATGCTCTAACCTTTGCCACCCAAATCCATTATATAGGTAAGAAAGTTGATACCATAAATAGAAGGAAACAAGCCAGCAATTTATTAGCAAAATGCCTCTGCCACTTGGCAGTAAAGAATTAGAAAATCTCCATGATTTGTAATCCTATTAAAAAAAAAATCTTATTGTATTGTGACACTGCTTGGTTAGGCCAAAGGCTAGCTTGGGGTGTTAACTGATTTTTGAATAGTGAATACATACAAAATATGCAGAGAGAAATTATGGAAATTAAATGTGAATGGTGAGATGTTACTAGTGTAGCCTTGATTTTAATGATACTATCTTACAGGTAGTTGTTCTTACACTTAGGAAAGTTTTGAATTATCAGTGAGAGAGATTTTTCTCTGAAAATATAAGCATCTCCAGGTAAAGTACAGTACATAGTATAAGAGCTTGCAAATCAGTACATTAGAGGGTCAGACCACTTACTTTTTTCCCACGGTTTGGATAGAAACACTTTCACATTTTATATTATCTAGAAGGAGAAGATCCTCCAATGATACAGTCCTTGTTATCTCAGTTCAAAGTATACAAATCTAACACGAATCAAGAAAACCAGAAGCAGAGAAATGGTGAATGAAATTTTTGGTATCTGTACTGCTGTTTAGATACACTTAAACCTCCTAAGCAAGTTAAGTGTCCCGGGGGCACAAAGGATACATTTGTTTAGGTAGAAAGCTTAAGACAGGATAAAAAGGAACATTTTTGAAGAGTAATGAATTTCACTGCCGCCTGGCACTTTAGCACAGTTTGGGAAGCCTTCGTTATGATCCAGTAAAGTCTCTTCTGAAGGAAAAGATAAGGCTGTAGTAACCAGTGCAGAAACAGCAAATACATTGGATATTTAAAAATGTTCATGGTTAAGAATCTAGATTCTTCCTGACGCAGATAAAAGAATCAGTTGAACGTGAATATATGAGAGAATGTTACTCTTGACATAATTTCAAAAGCAAAGAAACAAATGAAAGACTTTAAAAGAAAAACCCACATTGGTTAGAAACAGGCAAGATTTGTAAGGAGTGATATTAACTTTTATCAGATGCAAGAACATAGCTGGTAAAAGAAGGCTTTGAGACCCTTCCAAAGAGTACCATTATGAGGATCTCTAACTTTGCAAAGGATGCACAAGAAAGAAGCTAGTCTGAAAAGGTCATTTTATTATCCAGGAAATAAATTTGTGGAGATCAAGAGATAATGTCAGTAACCATACCAAGATTTGGACTGTTAATACTGTTCTTCAGATCGTATCTTTCCTATTTTTTTACGACATGAAAACTTCCACAGGTCTTTAATCAGGGTGACCTGAGATAAGCATGTTATTTTTGAGGCATCTCTATCTTATTTAAGGCCCCTCTTTGGAAGAAGTCTATCTGTTTACAGCCAAGCCTGTCAGAGCTAAACCAGAGGTGACAGAAAGCTAAGACTATTTCTCCATTTTCAATTTTCATAAAGATTAAACAGGCAAGACAGTTCAATATCCAGACAGTCATTATTACCTTCAATATAATCACCATTCTTGATAACTCTGGAGAGGGGTGGGAGTTACAGAGACTTTGGCAGGATAATTGTGCCTCAGTAGCGTCTTTTAAATATTGCTTATTAGTGTGTTTGCTTTTTTTTTTTTCTCTTAAGTCTCCTTTTTTTCCGTTTTTGAATTAATTTTATAACATTTAGATGACTTTTCATTTAAGAGTGAGCAAGCATTGGGGGTGAATTACGAGGAACAGATGTAAGCTCTATCTTAGTGGGTGAATGAACACATAAAGGGAATTAATTTAATTTAAACTGGTGGCGTTTGTATGCTGATTCATCATGTTCCTCTGACCTAAGATAGCTACAGAAATCCTGTTTTGGAGAGTCTCCACTGGATAACTGCATAAGTAGCAATTTTAAATTCAGTTTGAAAATACCTCTTTGGCTTAGAAAGTGATAAAGTAACAAAACTACTCAGATACAGTTGATGAATTATAACACTTTCCCCACACTCACACAAGTAATGATACATTTTTGGGGAACTTTTCCAGTCTGCATTTTAGCCAACAATTCACGAGCATTCCAGAGTTCCATTAAATTGATGAGGATTTACAACGGGTATGGAAATGCTACCAAAGTGTGCCTTTCTGTTGATCATGAGAGTTTTTTATATGCAATGATCAGTTCTCTCTCCCTCCCTGTTTGGTACCTTTTGCCATACTCCAAGTAAATATGAGTACTTATGCTTCACTT